>ML093155.1:0-15857 GCA_003697995.1 Taxidea taxus jeffersonii
AAATATTTTATTTATTTATTTGACACACAGAGATCACAAGTAGGCAGAGAGACAGGAAGGGAAGCAGGCCACCCGCTGAGCAGAGAGCCCGATTCAGGGCTCTATCCCAGGGCCTTGAGATCATGACCTGAGCCAAAAGCAGAGGCTTTAACCCACTGAGCCACCCAGGTGCCCCCAAGTTTGTTTATTTTTAAGTAAACTTTGCACCCAACATGGGGGTGGAACTCATGACCCTGAGACCAAGGGTTGCTCGCTCTTCTAACTGAGCCAGCCAGAAGCCCCTTCCCTATTTTCTTATTAAATAGGGAAGTTAAATAGTTTTCTTATTAGAGTCTCTTGTGTTTTCATGGTATTCAGTAATAGCGAAAGAGAAATCATTTTATTTCCTTATATTCAGTGGTTAAACTAGTTATTTCATTTTCTTGTGTGGTATTAACTAGTAATGATATATCCCTTCCTAGTTGCTGATAAAATTGAAATGGTTTTAATATTTCACCTTTTGGAATGATAACTGTGTTTTTGATAGATTTTATCCTTTATTGTAGTCCTCTATTCCTTTTATTAGAAGTGGTTATGGAGTTTTAGCACATGTGTTTTCAGTATCTAAAGATAGGATTGTGTGGCGGTTGTGCAGATGTTCTTGACTCAGGATGTACATTAGAGTGCATCTTGACATCAGACTGTTTGGAGCGTCCTTGACCTTCTCCTTGTTTCTCCTGCTCTGTCGCAACGTCTTCTTACATGGTCCAATAGCAAACTCTCCAGAAGCTTTGTGGTTCGAATTTGGTTATAATTGTATATACTGTTAGAGGTTACTTGCAAGTCTGCAGAGTTTGAAGGTGAAATATTGTGTCCCATTTATGTTGAGAAAATTCTTGTTTTTCTTTTTTGTATTGTCTCTGGTGAGGGTTCAGTGTCAGTTATGTTGGCTTTATAAAAAAAAAACTAATATTTTTTTTCTGCTCAGAATAGCTTGAATAATACAGTAATTTTCTGCTGCTTGAGACTAGGAGAAACTGCTCACAAAATCCTTATGGTTCTGCTCCCCTTCCCCCTCCTCCCTTTTGATGGTACTTCTTTAATAGCCTTTCACTGTGTTTTTTACTCATTGATCCAGTCAAGGATTTTTCTTCTGTAATCAGTTTTGGATATGCGTGTTTTGATATAGAAGTCACTCATGTTTTTTGTATCAAGTGTATTATGAAGTTAAATCTCTGACAAGGGTTTTATTTCTCCTCGGCAGCCATGTCTTTGGGCATCTGTTTTTCCCCCAGTATGGTCTTTAAAACCTAAGAAATCTAATTGTCCCCTAAAATGGTAGATGGTGGCAAGATGGAGAGTAGAAAGGTGATCTTGAGCATTTTTTCAGGAAGGGGTCTTGCATTCCTGTAGTCCTGCTTGACCACAGTCTTGCTCTGGTCCGCCAACAAAACCGCCCCAGATGAGCCTGGTCTTTCTCACGTGTCACTTTTTCTTTGTGCTCCTTAAACACTTCATTGTAATTCTGTTAACTAGGATGATCCGCAGAAAAAGAAAAACCTACCCTAGAAACATAAACCAGATATACAAGGGGTAGTCTGTGTTGAGAGGTGACCGTACATTAAAATGGTCCCTGGATCCTGGACTCACTCAGAATCTTCTGTGTGGCTTTCCCTTATGTCAACATAGTGAGTTGTACTCTGCTTCTTCCCTAGTACTTTATATTTTCAGGTTGTGGTTTGTTGTTTGTTTTGTTTTTAAATTTTGGATAAAGGCTTTTTTTTTGTTTTTTCCTCAACCTTGTGAATGTATAGATCTGTCTTACTGATTTGGAAAGATTTATAAGCTAAATTGCTAAGGAATCAAGTCACATTATAGATGTAATTTTTTTTTTGTTGTTTTAGATGTAATGTTTTATTTAAAAAACACAACTATAAATATGAATGCTTATACAAATATATGCGTCTAGATTTGCTTATATAAGCTTATGGAAATATATGGAAGCTTATACCTTGGTGAGTGGGTTGCAGGGAGGAAATGATCATTTGTTGATTACACATTTCTGTATTGCATGTATTACTTAAGTAACTTGAGAAAATTTCTTTCAAAAACCTTTCTATCTGGGCGCCTGGGTGGTTCAGTCGGTTGGGCATCTGCCTTCTGCCCTGGTCGTGAACCTGGGACGCCCTGCTTGGTTGGGGGCCTGCTTCTCTCTGTCCTTCCGCACCGCCCCCCACGCAACTTGCATGCTCTTTCTGAAATGAATAAATAAAATCTTTAAAAATAAAAAAAATAAAACCTCTCTGTCTGCTTTCAGCATTTCAGTTCATTCTTTCATAAGTGAATGTAGTCAGCTACCTTAAATCTGGTTCACATTAAATACATCAAGATAATTACCTTTTGGGGACATTTGCCTTTAGTTTCATCTTTTTTTTTTTTTTTAAGATTTTATTTATTTATTTGACAGGCAGAGATCACAAGTAGGCAGAGAGGCAGGCAGAGAGTGAGAGGAGGAAGCAGGCTCCCTGCTAAGCAGAGAGCCCAATGCGGGGCTCTTATTCCAGGACCCTGGCATCATGACCCGAGCCGAAGGCAGAGAGGCTTTAACCCGCTGAGCCACCCAGGCGCCCCCAGTTTCATCTTTCTTTTAGTGTTCTTTTTTGTAGGGCTGGTTTTTTTTAATTGGTTTTAATGTTTTCACTGTAGTTTTATTTTTCTTTCCTCCTCCTTCCCCTCCTCCCCCCTTCTCTTCCTCCTCTGTTTTTTTGTTAGTCTGTTTTGGTTTAAATAGTTACATTTTTATAAAGGACAGTCTAATAAAACTGGGTTTCAGACTTTTTTTTAAGGAGTAGATGACTTTTTTTTTTTTTTAAGATTTTATTTGACGGAGAGATCACAAGTAGGCAGAGAGGCAGACGGGGGGGGGGGGGAAGCAGGCTTCCTGCTGAGCAGAGAGCCCGATGTGGGACTCGATCCCAGGACCCTGGGATCATGACCTGAGCCGAAGGCAGCGGCTTAACCCACTGAGCCACCCAGGCGCCCTAGATGACTTTTTTTAAATGAAATCTGATTTGGATGCCTTTTGTGTGAAACAGCTTTCATGGATCTGTAGTTCTCAGTATAGTTTAAAAACCACTGTAATAAAATACTTAGGTAATGTTATAAGTACATGCTTACCTGGACACTTCGGAGAAGCAGGTGGTATCATCCTGCCGTCATCTGCAGCTCGAGATGTTTGTAACTTGTGTGAACACCGCATTTCAGACAGGAGAAGCATGCTAGGGGTGTTAGCACCCAAATGTCGTTTGCTTAAGAAATTGATGTAGGGAATAGAGAATTGCATCTTTAATCAACTACCAGATTCCGTGACAACGTAAGTGTCATTGTTAGGAAGGTAAATGGCCATTGTTGGTGTTGGTTGGCTGTTGTTAATGAAGGTTCTAGAGAGTTCATCCGACTTGAGATAGTTTAACAGATTAGATATTTAACAGTTTGTAATTGAAAATAACCAACATAACCCCATTACCTGTTTACATAAATAACATGTTTATGACAAATAACTTTTCTAAAACAAAATTAGTGAGAAGAGCATTGTTTTACAGTTACAAGTTGCCCTTACCACTTGCCTAAGTAGAAGTTGGTAGAATTCTTGCATCTACTTTTTAAAAAAAATTTTATTTATTTATTTGAAAGACAGAGATCACGAGTAGGCAGAGAGGCAGGCAGAGAGAGAGAGGGGGAAGCAGGCTCCCCGCTGAGCAGAGAGCCCGATGTGGGGCTCCATCCCAGGACCCTGGGGTCATGACCTGAGCCGAAGGCAGAGCTTAACCCACTGAGCCACCCAGGCACCCCTCTTGCATCTATTTTTGCAGGCAATCTGTTATATCACTGGTGCTGCGGCCTCAGGAGTAGGACACAGGAGAGTAAAGAGGCAGGTGCCATCTTGGTATGATAATGAAAATAGGTGTGACCCCTCCGGAGTCCCCAAGCCAGAGGCAGTTCCTGTCCATACTTTGCAAACCATTGTGTCCCCTGGTTGTGAGCTGGAGGATTCCTGCTATGTTGCAAATGCTTCATGAACTCTTTCTTTGCTTTGTTGCAGAGTCCTTTGGGCAGAATTATCCGGAGGTAAGAGTATAGTTTTTTTTTTTGTTTTTTTTTTTAAGAGCATAATCTTATTTTGAATTTAGGAGTATGATAACTTGCTGTCTTTTGTGTTTGAGTGGAAAGTGTTATTTGATCCTCTCCCCGCCTTTTCTTTGACAATAGAAGCTTTAAGTATGATGATATCTCGTTTGCTGTAATAAGGAACTCAGTGTTTAATTTTGAGGATAGAGGAAATAGATGGGCAATATTGGTGGGAAATCTCACCATAATGTTTTAATCTTATGCAGTTCATTTCCCAGTAAATTAAAAATAATACTTTGAAGGATTTTTCACAATCAGTACCATCACCTGTATGTAGATTTTTTTCCTTAGTGCTTTTCTAGTTTCAATTAGTGTTTTTGCATAGTAGTAATATGTATGCTCTAAGCGTGCTTTACTTTTTTAAATGTTAAGAATATTTTGTATACTTGAAATGTGTTTCAGTGTAGTCATTATGGTTATTTTAAATGGCTTGATATGAATATAAAATAATGTATTTGACTTTCCTAATGTTGCACATACAGGTTGTTCTAGGGGTTTTGTTTTAAACTGTTTTTCTTGGACTAAATCCCAAGAACTGATTATTGGGTCAGTAGGATGACTCTTATCAGTGAATCTTGTTATATTTGCCTAATTGCCCTGCACAGTGGGTTCAAAATCATACTGGTAATGAATGGGATTTATCACATCTGTTTATCAATTATTTCCTTGTTTTCGCTAGTTTAATAGGTACAAGAACACACGTAGAGTTTCTTTTGGCATACGTTATAATTTAAAGAGAAGTGTCATATAGGTGATACAGAATCTTTAAGAAATAATTTGGGTACCTGGATGGCATCTTCTATATTCTTGTATTCATTTAAATTTTTAGGAAGCCGATGGAACCTTGGATTGTATCAGCATGGCCCTGACTTGCACCTTTAACAGGTGGGGCACGCTGCTTGCGGTTGGCTGTAATGATGGCCGAATCGTCATCTGGGATTTCTTGACAAGAGGCATTGCTAAAATAATTAGTGCGCACATCCATCCCGTTTGTTCTTTATGGTAAGGAATTTTAACATTAATATGTTGAATATGAGTTGAATTAGGGGGATGAATGGTGACTGTGAAATTGCCAATCTCATTGTAGTAGGTATTTTAATACTTAAAGAGTTTTAAGTGTTCAGTCATTAGTACAATTTCTCATAGCGTCTGTAGACCTTGAAAAAATGCTGTCCTTGGAGCACCTTTGTCGGGGAGAGATTCAGTGTACTTGTGGATCTGCATCGGGTTCTGTCTGAGAATATTTCAGTGCTGAAATGAGATATTTACAGATAGCAGCTGTAGTAGCATTTGTGATACTGGCCTTTCATTTAGAATGGACAGTATTGATTAGGAGGGAAGCGTGGAATCATCTACTTCAGCTTTGTCCAAGTTCTTGAATTCCAGCAGTCTCAGTGCTCACAGGCATGTCTGTTCCTTCACTGAATTATAGTTAAGGTTTTTCTATCAAATAGATTGAGCTAAACTCTAATATAATATAAATTCCCCTTGATCTTTTTCTTACTCTCTCTGACTACTGTGTTTGCTTTGGAAAGCTTTGTTTTAGGGCAGCTCTTCTTCTAAATGAACTTGGACCAAAAAAAGCACCTTATCAGATCTAGATTTTTTTTTTTTTTTAAGATTTTATTACATTTTTTAGAGAGAGAGCGAGCAAGTGCAAGTAAGCTGGCGGTAGAGCAGAGGGGGAGGGAGGAGGACAGGCAGACTCCTCACTGAACAGGAGTCCCATGTGCGGCTCAGTCTCACGAACTTGAGATCAGGACCTGAGCTGAAATCAAAAGTAATATGTCCAACCAGCTGAGCCCCAGGCGCCCCATAATCTCGATTTTTGAAGCTATAACCTATTTTCTTTTGTGTAAATGGAAATGGCAGCTATATCGTAAGGCTGAATTGGGAGGAGGCCGGGATCCCAGTCTAGGGTTGGCTGCTAATGAACTAGCTTTGGCCAAAACTTGTCAGTAATATGCAAAATGAGTGTATTAGCCACTCCCACCTGTTAAAACTAATGCATTTATTATTATAAAATAATATATTATCATTTAGAACATTATGGAAAATATAGCAAAGCAAAAAGAAGTATGAGTATCTCCCATAGTCCCACCACCTGAGTAATTACTACAGTAAAGATTTTAGTCTGGTTTTATATATAGCTTTTAAAGAGCAGGATTTATAATTGTGGTATGTTCTGTTTTATATTTTGCTTTTTTCCTCTGTAACACCGGGCAGTTTCTTACTTGCATAGCCTCTACAAACTTTTTTTTATGGCTATCTATCTTCTCATGGATAAATTATAATTTATTTAACAGTTTCTTGCTAGTTTCTCTGCTACATGTTTTTAGTAAATGTCTTTGTGCATAAACTTTTTCACTTCCATATTCATTCATTCAACAACAATGAGCATGAATTACGCAGCAGGTATAGGTCCTGAAGCTTTATGGTTCCCATGCAAGAAATGTGTTTGAGGTTCAGAGGAGGCGGAGGTGCAGAGGAGGAGATGATCCATGTCCTGGAGAAGAACAGTGGTTAGGAAAGGCTTCTAGGCAAGATAATATCTAAACTCAAACTTGTAAGTTATAGGTGTTTGCCAGTTGTATTCCAAGCAAAGGACGCTGCCCAGGCAAAGGTACATCAGCTTCAAACAAGCACGAGAAATGGGGAACCGCAGGTAGTTCAAGATAGCTGGATTGTGGTGTGGGAGATGTGATGGGGCAGGAGCCAGTTAAGCTGAGATCCTCATGGACGTTGCTGTGTACCATAGTATGAATTTGAACTTCATCTTGTAGATAACTATGAATCCATTAAGACATCATAGGAAAGAAAGTGGTATGATGAGCTTTTTATTTAAGAAAAAAATCTCTAGGACAATCTAAAGAGATTGAAGGAGACAGAGAATGAAGATAAGGGAAGTACAGAGATCTCGGCTAGAGATGGTGAGCTCAGCAGCCCCAGGACTAGGGCTGAGCGGTACTGATAGAGGAGAGGACAGAAGTAAGAGTCCTGGTCGAAGTCAGATGAGGAGTCTGAGCTAAGTGCCAAAGTTAGATCCGCAGACTTCTGGCTTGGATGAAGATACTAATGTAGAACTTAGGGGGAAATGGTAAGTTTGAGATCATGGCTGTGTGTCTCCTATTATTTTATTGCAAATATTTGTCCTATGAGTATCTTCCCCTGCGAGACGGTAAGTGCTGTGATTCGTGAACCTTGAATGCCGTTTTACTGCTATACTCCCAGCATCTGGGTTTTGTGTTTGTGTTTTCCCCCAGGCTTCTAACTTTGTACCTGCTTATGGAGTTTGGAATTGTTGGCTATATTATTATTAGTTTTTCAGCGGGAGAGCCCCTCTTAGTTTTCACTTGTTTATAATTTTATTTTCAAAATTAGAGTCCTTTCTTTTTAACAGAAATACAGGCTTACTGTGGGAAAAAGAGAAAAGGATATTATAGTACAAAAGGGTTTAAAGAAAAAATTGGGGGCATGGGTGGCTAAGTTGGTTGGGCATCTACCTTCAGCTCAGGTCACAGCCCCAGTACCCTGGTATCGAGCCCTGCATTGGGCCCCCTGTTGGGTGGGGAGTCTGCATCTCCCTCTCCCTGTGCCCCTCCCCCTTGCTTATGCTCTCTTGCTCTCTCTCTCTCTCACTTTCTTGCTTGTTCTCAAATAAATCTTTTTTTTTTTTTTAAGATTTTGTTTATTTATGACAGAAAGAGATACAGCGAGAGAGGGAACACAAGCAGGGGGAGTGGGAGAGGGAGAAGCAGGCTTCCTGCTGAGCAGGGAGCCTGATGTGGGGCTCAGTCCCAGGACCCCAGCATTGCAACCTGAGCCGAAGGCAAACACTTAATGACTGAGCCACCCAGGCACCCCTAAATAAATAAAATCTTAAAAAAAATGGAGTGATAGCTAATGTTCTGTTCTGTAGTCAGATCGTACTGTAAGGCTTGTAAGAACAGCAAGGAAAGCTGTCCCTTTTTTCTCCTCACTCCCAGTATGGTCTGGTTCCCTGTGTGCTTTCATTTTTTTGTCTGTTTTTTTCTGGTATCTATCTTCATATTTCTAGATAACATGTATATGTTACTTTTTCTTGGTTTGTTGATTTCAAGAAATTTTCCATGGACATCCTTTTACACTGCCTGCAAGTTTTAGCCCACTGTCTTACCCTCCTATAAGTCACTGAAATTGGGTGGGTCACTGGCTTTTTTGCTGTGAATTCTAACAGAAGGGCATCTTCAGGGACACCTGGGTGGCTCAGTTAAGCGTCTGCCTTTGGCTCAGGTCATGATCCCAGGGTCCTGGGATGAGTCCCACATCCAGGTCCTAGCTCAGCAGGGAGTTTGCTTCCTCCTCTGCCTGCCCATTCCCATGCTTGTGCATGCGCGCTCTCTCTCTGACAAATAAATACTCTTAAAAAGGGGGGGGGTTCTTCAGGCCTCTTCTTTTTTTTAGGTTCACATTCTCTAGAAGGATCTTCTTTCTACTTGCCTTTCTGAGGGTTAAGCATGACTGCAAGTGTTCTAGAGCTGGTGGGAGAGAGGCACCAAAGTCCTTTGGTATGCAGACTTGAACTTGATCCCTTTATATTCACTTCCTTATTTTACCCCTGCCTTCGTCTGGCCCTTGAGTCCCAAGTCTGGGCAAACATTCATCTTATCTCTGATACAAATAATTGTTAATGGTTTTTTGAGCTGTCATTATGTGCTGGGTATTGGGATAGGAATTTTATATGTACTGATCTTAATTCTATCAACAGTCTTCTGCTGGGTGGGTAATATTATTGCTCCGTGTTATAGGCGAGGAAATGAAAGCTCAGAAGGGTCTATAACTTGCCCAGGATCACACAGCTACAAGGTGGTAATGTCCAGGCTTCAGCATAAGCCTAACTCTTGAGCCTATATCCTTAACCACAGAGATACACTGCCAGCTGAGTTCCTCGGCCGCAACTCCTCTTCATTGTGAAATTTGGGTAAATACTGGTTTTGGGTTTCTCTGTCCCTTCTGTTTCTTTTTCTTTTTCATTTTTATAAAAATTTATTTATTTTTGTCCCTTCTGTTTTTCATCCCCCCCCCACCTTCCTTTGGGTTTCTTGAACATTTTTTAGAATTCCACTTTATCTGCAGCAGTCCCCCTTCTCTGTGGTTTCCCTTTTCGTGGTTTCAGTTACCAGCGATCAGCCAGTTAGGCAGCTGATGATTCTGACATGTCAGAAGGGCTGTAGTGGCCTAAGGCTGCATCTCAGTGCCCGTGTCGTTCGCTGTGCTTCATGTCCTCACATGGGCACCCCATCATTTCACACCATCACGGGAGTGCGTACAGGAAGAGAATTTGAGAGAGAGAGACCACAGACAACTTCGATTACAGTATATTGTTAATTGTTCCGTTGATTATCAGTCATAAATCCTCTTACTGTGCCGAACTTAGAAACAAAACTTTCTCATAGGTATGTTATGTACAGGAAAACACAGTCTATGTAACGTTTGTTACTATTGGTAACAGGTGTCCATTGGGGGGGTCTTAGTATCCCCCATGAATAAGAGGGAACTGTGTAATATTTTTGAGGGTACTTGTGTAACTTTTCAGTGTTTACTAGGTATTACATTGTGTACACCTAACTTATTACAGCCTACTGGTGTTCACAGTTTACCAGTTCAAGTGAAGTGTAGAAACAGTACTTCCATTTACCCTCCTTTGTATATAATTGTCTTAAATATTTTCTCTGTATACATTGAGACCCACGTAAGACAGTGTTACAATTTTTGGTTCATATGTCAAAACTAGAGCGAAAAAATTGACCTTATTTACCTATTTTTTATCCTTTTCATAGTTTGTAGTTCTTTTCCCCTCATGTTCTAAGATTCCTTCTTTTATCATTTCCTTTCCATTTAGAGAACTTCCTTGAATCATCCTTTTAGGGTAGATCTGGCCAAAGGTCTTGATTTACCTTTTTGCTCCTGAAGGATATTTTTGCTGACAATAGAATTTGGGTTGGCAGCTCTTTTTCTCTCAGCAAATGAAGAGTGCGCCATGTCCTTCCATGCCTTGTGGTAAGAAATCTGCACATGACTTGCTTCCATAGGTAACATGTCCTTCCTCTCTTGCTTTGATCTTTAGATTTCAGAGGTTTGTCTCTGTATCTTGGACTCACCCTGTTGGACGTTTGCTCAGCTTCTTGAATCTGTAGGTTTTCTATCTTTTGCCAGATTTGGGAAAATTTCAGCCATTATTCCTTCAGTACCTTAAAGCCACATTCTTTCTTCTCTTCTAGGACTCTGGTGAGTCCCACAAGTCCCAGAGGTTCTGTTCATTTTTTTTGGTCTGTTTTTTCTCTTACTCAGATTGGGTAATTATTACTCTGTTTTCCAGTTCACTGATTCTTTCCTTCTCCATTGGCTCCTGAACCCATCTATAGGATTTCTTATTTCAGTTGTGTGTTTCATTTCTAAAATTCAGGTCTTCCCTACATCTTTTATTTCTTTGCTGATACTTTGTTTTGTTTTCATTTATTTCAAGCATGTTCGTAATTACTTACTGAAACATATTTATGATGACTGCATTAAAATCCTTGTCAGATAATTCTAACATCTGTATTATGTCACTGTTAGTATCTTTGGATTGTCTTTTCTCATTCAAGTTGAGATTTTTTTGGTTGTTGTTCTTGGATTGATAGTCATTTTCAATTGAAACTTGGGCGTTTTGGGTATTGTGTTATAAGACTGTAGTAAGTATTTAAATCTTGTGTTTTAGCTGGCCTCTTTTGACACTGTACCAGCAGAGAAGAAAGGGCAACATCTTGTTAATTGCCAGGTGGGTTAGATGTCCAAGCTTCTTGGCTTCACTATGCTAGGTGGGGATGGAAGTGGAGGTTCCCCACTGGCCTTCTGGTCTGAACCATGCTGGCTGGGAAGGATAGGAGTACCTTCTTCCTGTTCTCCAGTGGTCTCCACTGCTGTGGGAACCCTTGTTTCAGGCTGGTGGGTATGGAAATCTGGCTGCCCACTGAGCTTTCTCTGGGACCAGTGCAGTTAGTGGAGAAGGATACCTTGCTGTGACTAGGAAAGAGTGGAGGTCTAGATTCTATTTAGATTCTGTTGACTGGGATAGAGGTGGGGCTGCAGTTTTTTCCACAGTGATTGCTGGAGTAGAGTCATTATTGCCTAAAAGTTTTCTGTTTCTCAGTGCCGTCCTTTGCTGGTCCTTTGGCTAGTGAAAGCAGGCTCTTGAGGCCTTATTTGTGTGAGCCTGTTGGTATTGCTGGGCTGATGGTTTCTTCATCACTCAGTCTGGGATATATATAAGGCAAAAAAGAAATCCAAGGAACTTTCTTTTTTCTTTTTTTTTTTTTAAGGTTTTATTTATTTGACAGAGATCACAAGTAGGCAGAGAGGCAGGCGGAGAGAGTCCAAGGAACTTTCTAGTGTGTTATCCTTATATTCTATAGTCTTTTCAATCAGTCTTTCCTCTGCCCTTCAGAGTCTTTTTTTTTTTTTTAATAAAGATTTTGTTTATTTGAGAGAGATTGAGAGAGCACAAGCAGGAGCAACGGCAGAGGGAGAGGGAGAAGCAGGTTCCCAGCTGAGCAGGGAGCCTGACTCAGAGCTCAATCCCAGGACCCTGAACTGAGATCATGACCTGAGCTGAAGGCAGACGCTTAACCAACTGAGCCACCCAGGCGCCCCTGGAGTCTTTTTGTGTTTGTTTTATGTGTAATGTTCAGGGTGTTTAGCTATACTTAGCAGGAGGAATTAAATCCTTTTTTAGTTATTTTAAATAACGAATACTTCTTTTGTTTTCTGTACGCTGTGGTGGTGCTGTTTCTGGGACAGCCTCAGAAAGCTCAGGTGCTCCCTCACCCCTGACCCCCGAAATACTTGTTACCTCAACATTTAAGGGCGAGCAGACTGTAGACTCTTAAACATTTGAGTCTTATTTCCTGGAGTCACTTGTTACTGTTGTCTTGAACTGTTCCAAGCATTTGTTACTTCATACAAAAATGTCATGAAGACATTATTCATTGTTTCGTTGGGAAAGTTTGTGGATTTGAGTAAATAAAGAAAAACAAATTATTGTTGGCTCCTGCAGCTAGGGCGGGATGTGAGTCATGCGTTTTTATCCTTAAGAGTGGTACAGTGTACTTGAACTTAGAATATGTGCTAAACTACCCCTTTTCCCCCCTAGCTGGAGTCGAGACGGCCATAAGCTTGTGAGCGCTTCCACGGACAACATAGTGTCGCAGTGGGACGTTCTTTCTGGCGACTGCGACCAGAGGTTTCGGTTCCCCTCACCCATCCTGAAAGTCCAGTACCATCCGCGAGATCAGTATGTTTCATCTGCGCCGCCCCCCCACCCCCGGGGCAGGGTCTCATTCTCTGTGGACTAGCTCCAGGCTCATGACAATTGCAGTGGGGGGCTGTAGGAGGCAAGAGCACACATCTCTTCAAATCGTCTGCATAAAACGATGTTTCTGTCTAGGTTGGCTCCACTGCATAGATTTTAAGGAGTGTGTTAGTGTATCATATAATTAAAAACTGGGCAGTGTTCAGGCTTTGGAAGTGGGCAGGGAAGAAGAATAATTAACTGGTCCTTGACCTGGAGCTTTCCCCACACCCCCCCCACACCCCCTTATCCCCCATCCTCCCCTGGCTATCTGAATTCTTTAGAGGGAAATAGTTTGAATATTAAAGCTACTTTTTAAAAAAATGAAACTACGTTTAAAACTACATGTAAGAAAAAGAGTTACCCACCATTCCCTTATGCAGACATAACTGTTCATTTCTCTTGGTTCTTTATTAGTCAAGTTCTCTCTAAGTATGATGCTTGTTATCTAGTGCTGTGTATAGCTCACAAAGCACGTTCCATGCAGATGAGATGTACATAAATTATATATATTACACAGTTTTTGTTAGCATTTTGCCTTTTTATTGCATACATATTTCTTCTAGTTTGCTGCTATTTCGTATTTATTTTTAATGACTGCGTTTTATTTTGTCAAACTAGGATCCCCACAGCTATGTTCAGTCATTTCCCTGTTATTAGACATTTAGACTTCAGGCTTTTTCACTCTTTTAAATTTGCTTGAGCTGGGAGAGTTGATGGAGGTAGTGACAGGGCTCAGGGAAGAGGGCAGGAGAATCAGCCTTCTGATGCCAAAGCAACAGCCAATGTACTGTTCATATTTTTAAACAGGAACAAGGTTCTCGTGTGTCCCATGAAATCTGCTCCTGTCATGTTGACCCTTTCAGATTCCAAGCATGTTGTTCTGCCGGTAGACGATGACTCCGATTTGAACGTGGTTGCATCTTTTGATAGGCGAGGGGAATATATCTATACGGGAAATGCAAAAGGCAAGGTAAGCCTGGAAGCTAGTGAAATGAGCAACCGTCGTCCCGTGCACTGGCTTACTTCGTGTTGATTTGTTCTGCTTCCTTTGGAATATTTTTTATCCCTGGACTAAGCATGTCTCCTCCTTGTGGCAGCTGTGGTCTGCTTTTGTCTCACACCTTCATGACAATTTCTGTTCTGTTGATTTAGAGTGATCAGAGACTTCTTGGGCTAGAAAGGCTAGAAGGGCCTTTTGCTAATAACAAAGGGCCGTGACTCATTTATAAAATTTAAAAGCCATATTATAAAATGGAACACATTTGATGAAAATGTCTTAATAGCTAGTTCGTAAATATTGTATAATTCAGGCCAGCTTAACCTATAGTTTTGTGGAGTAAGAAGTTAGCTGGGCTCTTAAGGTCCCTGTTTTATTTTGGTTTTTTTGTTTGTTTGTTTTTAAAGATTTGAGCTTGGTGCACATCCATGTGCATGAGTGGAGGGGAGGGAGGGAGTTGGGGAGGGAGAGAAGCAGATTCTCTGCTGAGTATGGGACCTGATCTCTTGACCCTGAGACCCAAACTCAGCCGAAACCAAGAATCTGATGCTCAGATGACTGAGCCATGCAGGTGCCCCTTTACGGTCACTTTTAAGCTTAGAGTTTGTATAGGCAACTTGGTTTTTTGTTTGTTTGTTTGTTTTCTGGTTTTTGTTTTGTTTTTTTTTTTTGGTGATTGGGGTATATAGACTAGTATAATTTCATGGCTGCCTTAGAAAGTGGCCGTTTTTGGAAATGGTGGTAAAATACACATAACGTAAAATAGAACATAAAATTCGCCATCTTGACCATTTTTAAGTGTGTAGTTTAGTGGTATTAACTACATTCACATTATTGTGTACCCATCACCACCATGTATCTCCAAAAACTTTTTTCATTTTGTAAAACTGAAACCCTGTAACTTACTAAGCAGAAACCTCCTATTCCTTATTCCCTCCCCAGCCCCTGCAACCATCACTCTACTTTCTAGATCTATGAATTTGGCTACCCTAGGTACCTTATGTAAGTGGACTCATACGGTATTTGTCTTTAACACTAAATGTTGTATTTTAAGAACATGTTAAGACATGGTTTGAAGAATTAAAAGGCAGTATCAGTTAATCAGGTTGAATACACGAGATGTTTATATTTTTACCCAGTCTCAGAAACAGAAGCCAAATCTAATAATTAGAAGTTATCAGAATACTTAACGTTTTTTGTTTTTTATTTTTTTTTCTCCTTTGAACTTTAGATTTTGGTCCTAAAAACAGATTCTCAGGATCTTGTTGCTTCCTTCAGAGTAACAACTGGAACAAGCAATACCACAGCGATTAAGTCCATAGAGTTTGCCCGGAAGGGGAGGTGAGACCTTTTCTTTTTAGGGACAGTTTTAAAAGTGAGTAGAATGCAAAAATACATTGAGATTCACAGTTTTTATGTAGATGATACCTAAATCTTTAAGAAAGTTTACTTTAAAAATAACTAGAAACTGTCAGTATCTGTTTTTTACATTCATAAAATTTATTGCACTGAGTTGGCAGTCACATCCTCTCTTTCTGGAGATGAGCAGGCCGTCCCTTTGCAGAAAACATACCTCGGTGTATATGCTTAGAGCTATAATGCCTGCCACGTGGTATGCTCTGGGTAAAGATCAGCTGTTTTTATAAACCAAAGTGATGTCACAGAATTCTTGCAGGAATTGAACATACATTCTATTTACATAAAACTACTTACCCTTTTAGTTTCAGATGTTTTTCTGGTAAGTTTGGTTACCCAACTAGAAGTAGATACGTCAAAAGAAACGAGGAGAGTTAGGTTGTCAGTGTCAGGAAGAGAGGTGGCAGTCCTCCTGTCTTATGTAGGGGCGGCCTGTGTACTTAGAGGATATTCATGTTCAAAATTCTTTTGAATTCAGGAAAGCTTAGTAACATCTATAGGAAAGTAGTGAAATAATTTACCTTTTAGACAGATTTCCAGTGTCATTATAGTAAAAAGTTGAACATTTTATTTATTTATTTTTATTTTTATTTTTTTATTATTTTTTTATTTATTAGAGAGAGAGAGAGAGAGTGAGCACAGGCAGACAGAGAGGTAGGCAGAGGCAGAGGGAGAAGCAGGCTCCCTGCCGAGCAAGGAGCCCGATGTGGGACTCGATCCCAGGACGCTGGGATCATGACCTGAGCCGAAGGCAGCCGCTTAACCAACTGAGCCACCCAGGCGTCCCAAACATTTTATTTATTTAAAAGATTTTATTTATTTATTAGAGATCACAAGCAGGCAGACGGGGGAGGGGGGAAAGCAGGCTCCCTGCTGAGCAGAGAGCCCGATGTAGGGCTCAATCCC
>ML093155.1:15957-47780 GCA_003697995.1 Taxidea taxus jeffersonii
GGCTCCTTGCTCGGCAGGGAGCCCGATGTGGGACTCGATCCCAGGACGCTGGGATCATGACCTGAGCCGAAGGCAGCCGCTTAACCAACTGAGCCACCCAGGCGTCCCAAACATTTTATTTATTTAAAAGATTTTATTTATTTATTAGAGATCACAAGCAGGCAGACGGGGGAGGGGGGAAAGCAGGCTCCCTGCTGAGCAGAGAGCCCGATGTAGGGCTCAATCCCTGGACCCCGGGACCACAACCCGAGCAGAAGACAGAGGCTTTAATCCACTGAGCCACCCAGGCACCCCAAAAGTTGAACATTTTAAAATGACATAGTTTATTAGCTCATTAGGAAGATTGTGTTAGTGTAAGATAGGCCAGAGAAATGAAGCATTCATTCTATGTCTAACTACAACCTTGTGAGTCCAGCAAGCTGGTTTCGGTTTAGAGGTCTTGGATTTCAATCAAATACTCAAGATTAAGAAAAAAAAATTCTGAAGATCAGTTTGTGCACATAGGGTTCAGGGATACACAGAAAGCATACAGCATATCTTCACTTCAAATTCTGTTTCGCTTTGGAAGGTGACAAGTAAATACGTAAGTGTTCCAGCCTATCACTGAGTCTCCTCTCACTGGAGTAGTACTATTCTGAGTAACAGGCAGGAACAGAAAACGTTAACAGAAACCGATTTCTGACCTCTTGTGTTGATGTTTTTATCCTTTCTCTAGTTGCTTTTTAATTAACACAGCAGATCGGATAATCCGAGTTTATGATGGCAGAGAAATCTTAACTTGTGGAAGAGATGGAGAGCCCGAGCCCATGCAGAAGTTGCAGGACTTGGTCAATAGGTGTGTATGGCCACCTAGAAGAATATGGGGCAGTTCGTGACCTGAGCTCGGCTTCTGGTTCTCCTTGGGTGCTTTCTTTGTCCTTCAGGACCCCATGGAAGAAATGTTGTTTCTCCGGGGACGGGGAATACATAGTGGCTGGCTCAGCCCGGCAGCATGCCTTGTACATTTGGGAGAAAAGCATTGGCAACCTGGTGAAGATCCTCCATGGGACAAGAGGAGAGCTCCTCTTGGATGTGGCTGTGAGTAGAACGGGCGCTTGCTCTTGTACTGATGTGTAACAGACAATCTCAGATCCGTTCTTAGAGCCAATTTTCCTTTCTTTCCTTAAATTTAGTGGCACCCTGTTCGACCCATCATTGCATCCATTTCAAGTGGAGTGGTTTCTATCTGGGCACAAAACCAAGTAGTAAGTATTTTTTCTGCTTCAGTTGCTTTGAAGCTAGATACCCTTTCTTTATATCACAGACCCTTACAGGTTGTAAGCTAAAAATGACCTATTTAATTTCTTTTGCATGTGATTCTTGTAACGTTATTAAATCAGTTCAGTTTTGCTTTATTTTGATAGGAAGGTTTGGGTCCAAAGCTGATTTACTGCCTCTGTCTTCAGGGAGAAAGTCTGGTATACTTTCTGTTATCTTTCTCTGTTACCTGACAGAGAGTTTTCTTTTGCTTTTCTTATTTTCAACTTTGTTAGTTTCTGTTTTATATCTTGGTTTTATTTTGAACAACTTTAATTATGTTTGTAATCCTTGTATTCCTAAGAAAATGTAGCGTTTTACCTGATAATTACATCTTAAAAATATTAAAGATGGCAGCTCTCATGAAAGAACTGTAGTTTAAGAACTTGGAAAGTTTAAGATCTAAATACCTTAAGAGGGTAAAACCTATAGATACGAATTTTTGTTATCTGCCAGATTTGTTCTCCCGAGTTCTGAGTCTCGTATGTGCTCTGATCCTGTCAGTAATGTTGAGCTTGCAGATCGCTGCGTTCTCATACGGTTAAGTAGTGTGTTCTGTTTGTGGCATAGGAAAACTGGAGTGCCTTTGCCCCAGACTTCAAGGAGTTGGATGAAAATGTAGAATATGAGGAAAGGGAATCAGAGTTTGATATTGAAGATGAAGATAAGAGTGAGCCTGAGCAGACAGGTAATATTTCTCGACTGCAGTCTTTTTTCTTTACGCTTTCGCAGTTTTGACAGTGTTCTGAGAGTCTCCATGTGGATTGCACCAACTGAGGGCTTCTGTGAGCCTTTTTGCTAGGGTTCAGCCGCTCTCTTGCCATTTCACTCTGTTCCCTGGTGAATTACGGACGATCACATGATCACCTGCATGTGCAGAGTGCTCAGTCCGTGTTAGGTACTGTCACCCCCATGGCAGGAAGATGAAGGTAAATAGCATGAGCTCTGGAGTTTGACTGCCTGGGGAAAATTGCTTATTACTCTCTAAACCCGAGTTTCCTCATCTGTAAAATAGTGGTAATAATAGAACCTGCCTTCTAGGGTTGGGGGGAATAAATGAGAGAATTCAGGTAAGGAACCAGGGAAGGGCGTGGGCCAAGGTAAGCATTCAGATGTTATATTCGATTAGGATTTTGATAGTGATCAATGTTTGTTTGCTTTTTAAGTAAACTTAAGAATTTACTAATGCAGGACTTGAACTCACAACCCCAAGAGCAGGAGTCGCCTACTCTACCGACTGACCCAGCCAGGCGTCCCTCATTATTTTTATCTCAATTTCTGAACCAGATAGGAAGCTCCTTTAGAATAGAGATTTGACTTTTTATTTATTTGACAGACAGAGATCACAAGTAGGCAGAGAAGACACAGGCAGAGAGAGAGAGAGGAGGAAACAGGCTCCCCGCTGAGCAGAGAGCCCGATGCGGGGCTCGATCCCAGGACCCTGGGATCATGACCTGAGCCAAAGGCAGAGGCTCTAACCCCACTGAGCCACCCAGGCACCCCTGGGCAAGATTTGACTTTTTAATCCCCATGGTTGTCTAACACAGGGCTTTATATCTAATAGGGGTTCTTGTGTTTGAATGCTTAGTATTCCTGGTTGTAAGTTAATTACTTACTAGGTAATTAACGCCACAGGTCATTGCCTGCTGGACCACTTGATGGTGCCAGGAATCAGGGAATTGGGATTGAGGTTGGTTCTTCCAGCTTGGAAGTGCTGGTCCTTACTTGTGTAATACTAGATCACGTGCATCTTCCCCCCCACCCCTGCCATGTTTTAGGAGGGTCACCAGGGACGAGGCGTGTTCTGGATTGTGTTGACGCTGCTGGATTATGTCATGTGAAGCCTTTCCAAACTCACATAAGTTGTTCCTCCTTCTCACCTCCCTAGCACATCACACTGTATTGAATTGAAATTACCTGTTGCTCTCTCTCCCTGGTTAGGGTGTGAGGTTTCTACTGACGGACTGTGTGCGGCTTTCTTGGTCATCACTGTATCCCCAGTGCCCAGCATAGGGTGGCGGTTCGACACCCGCTTGTTGAATGATTGAGTAAATCCAACTGTTTGGCTTTTCTCCTTTGTTCCTCTTGAATTTTAGTTTACGGAAATCATTAGGCTGCAAGTAAAAAGCCGTTTTTTTCCTTCTCACAGCTGTGCCATTTCTCTCCTGCAGGGGCTGACGCTGCTGAGGATGAGGAGGTCGATGTCACCAGCGTGGACCCGATTGCCGCCTTCTGTAGCAGGTGAGCCGCCTCTGCAGGCGAGGCTGCGGGGCACTCCTCCCTCTCCCCCTCGGGCCCTGGTGTACAGCGAGCCTCCCCCGTCTGCCCTCCGTTTGTTAGTTCAAAGTGAGAACTCCTTTGGTGTACAAGAAATCGCTTCCCTTTTCCCCTGAAAGAAAATCTTAAGAACTGAGATAGTTCATTTATACCATTTATTTTTGCTACTGATTTTGTTATTCATATTGTCTGATTTCCTTTTATTCATCTTGACTTTCTTAAAATTCTAGATCCATACCCGTTGCTTATGGTTAATATAGGTGATTCTGCCCCAGAGGAAGGGTTCATGGTTTAAGCAACTGTCTCCTCTTTTTTCCAATCCCTTGCCTGATCCTGTTCCCAATAGTGATGAAGAGCTGGAAGATTCAAAGGCTCTATTGTATTTACCCATTGCCCCTGAGGTAGAAGATCCAGAAGAAAATCCTTATGGCCCCCCACCGGATGCGGTCCAAACCTCCCTGATGGATGAAGGGGCTAGTTCAGAGAAGAAGAGGCAGTCTTCAGCAGATGGGTCCCAGCCACCAAAGAAGAAACCCAAAACAACCAATATAGAACTTCAAGGAGTACCTAATGATGGTAAGGGCTGCGTCTTCTCCCTGTTTCCCTGGTAGATGTCACTTCTAACTCTCCAGCACAGTCTGGTAATTTCCCATTGGAGTGAGTTCTACCTTGAAGGAAATTTCCCAGGAGTCTTTTTTTTTTCTTTTTCTTTAAATAACTCCTTACAACTTTGTAATGATTTCATCTGCTTTCACTTCTCTTTTAAAATGGAGACATTGTACCTTCTGGTACTTGCTTAAATGACAATGCGATGTCTTCTGACCTCTGGATCAGAGTTTGTTTCGTTTGCTATACCATCTTTTCTTTCCTGTAGAGTGGTTTTATTGGGTGGTAAAGTACTGGTCAGACCTGGTTAATCTCTTCATTCTTCCTCCCTGCTTTTACATTCTGTCTCCAGAACCTTTTATTCTCACCTCTTGGGGTAGGTTGGGGGTGTGTGTGTGTGTGTGTGTGTGTGTGTGTGTGTGTGTGTTTATCGTTGACCATTTAGGCTTGGAGAGGTCAGGCGGCTTGCCCAAGGTCTGGGGAAGTGGAAGAGTCAGTACTGTTGCCCTGGTTGGCCTGGATCCGAGGCCCCCCTCCCTTTCTGTTCTCACCAGACAGTGAGCGTGCGCATTCCTGGTCTGGCTCAGTGTGACCCCTTGTCCCTCTGTCTCTCAGCTGCCTTCTTGGTTAGAGCTGCGGTGGCAGGCCGTGGAGGCCACGTGTGCCCTTTGGCCAAGCGACAGTTTCTCATTCAGCAGCCACTCTTTCATAGTTTTATGATTAGTAAGTGAGCACTTCTCTCCGAGTATCAAGGAGTCTGGGACAGGAGGGCGCCATTCTTTGCTCCCAGGGAGTCATGGCGTGCGGCCCTGTGCCCGGGTGGGGTGCTGGGATGGGCAGCGTGTGGATCCCTTCCCGTGCCTCTCTGTCCTCTTACAGAAGTCCATCCACTACTGGGTGTGAAGGGGGATGGCAAATCCAAGAAGAAGCAAGCAGGCCGGCCTAAAGGATCAAAAGGTAAAGAGAAAGATTCTCCATTTAAACCGAAACTCTACAAAGGGGACAGAGGTTTACCTCTGGAAGGATCAGCGAAGGGTAAAGTGCAGGCGGAGCTCAGCCAGCCGTTGGCAGGTAAGGACACACAGGGAGTGCTGTCTGGCTTGCTTCGCGGCCTTGCTTTGTACAAACCCGACTCCGTTAGCTGCAGCATCCTTTCCTTCCTTCCCTCCTTTCCCCGCTGGTGGACTTTCGCAGAGTGTTAGGCTGACACCGAGGGTAGGCTAAACAGATTTGGCTTAATTCAGTGGCTCTTAACCTTGGGTCCGTCAGTAAGTTTCAGGGAATCCATATTCCCCAGACAGTACATGCAAAATACTGTGTGAATATTTTTGTGGGGAAGATGCCCATAGCTTTCATCAGATTCCTGTAGGAATCTGTGGCCTCCCAAAAGGGTAAGAACCCCTGGTTTAATTCATTTATGTGTCTGTATTTGCTTCTAGATATTTGTTTTGTTTTGCCTCAATTGAAAGAGCCAGAAATATAACCAGAATATAAGTTTGCTTTATACAACCCTGACTGTCATGTTTTGTCTTTCTTTAAACTGGTCAAATCCCAGAGGTGGTGGCTCTTTCTCTGTCGTCTAGAAGCAGTAACAAAAACTTGTCAGTAGTACCATCGTGTTAAGGAAGAAGGTGAAATGTTTTTCCAAATAGGAGATTATTACCAAAAAGACAGCAATTACAGTATCCGTGTGGCTTCTTAACACTGCGCCTTTGAAACTTTCTGAGTTCTGTCATTTTTATATGATTGAGGGGGTTTATTGGGGGACAGAGAACAATTTTAATTTCCTGTCAAATACTCGTGAATGTAGGCTAGATGGTCTCTTACTTGGAAAATAGTAATCAAATGGAGTCCATTTCTTTCCCGCCATTGTCGACCTTTGGAAAATGTTGTGTACCAGCCCTGCTTTAGTGAAAACAGTGCTCTTGGTTTCCCGTGGTTAGCTCAGTAGACTCAGGGACAGGACTGATCAGCTACCAGTGGTTGTACTCAGGAATTTTTTCTCTTGCTTTAAAATTTTCAACTTCAGGGTATGACCCCCCAGTGTGCTGATGGGACACATGACTAGAACGTGCGACAGTTCCTTGTTGAAGCCCACCCGCAATCAGTTCATCGTGTGAACATGAATTCCCTTCTGTTGGGAAACTAAGCTGACTCAGTGACTCACTTTGAGTAATTCTACCTCACATGCGCTAGATGCATACCTCAGGTGCTCACCGCCAACATGTGGCACAGAGCACCAGCGTGTTTCAACAGCAGTATTTACGCTGTTCCACTGATGACCAGTCCACACCTCCATACTCAGTCCACTTAAGGCTCTCCATGTATTTTAAAATAGCTGGGAAGAGTTACGTGGCCATTGCCAACAAAGACTGCAGGTCAGTAATTGATTAATGTAAAAAAAAAAAAAGAAGATCCCTCTATAACCTCTTTTTTTGTACAAACAGATGCCAGTACAGAAAAACGTGGTTTAAATTGAAATAGATTCCTCTGGCTTAAAGAGAGCTAAAATGCTTCAGGGTGATTTAAAATGTGGCCAGAGGTGGTAGCTCAGTCAGTTAAGTATCCGACTCTTGATCTCAGGGTCGTGAGTTCAAGCCCCGCGTTGGGCTCCATGCTGGGCATGAGGCCCACTTAAAATAAAATAAAGATCAATAAATAAATAAGATGTGGCTAAACGTACTGAATTAATTGAAATATTGTAGGACATGGTCTCCTAGCTTCTTCAAAACCTGTGAGTAATTAATCATTTGTTTTTTAATAGTATAGGTATGACATATAAACCATTTAAAAGTTTTTGGAAACTCACATTTTCCTCCCTTCAATACAGTGTTCTAGTACAGTGAGTTTTAATTATAGTTGATGTGGTCAGTATCTTTGGCCTTCCCCAAGGGGTTTACCATGAATCGCTGTCAGATTTTAGAGCACAGAGTGTAAGAGCCATGGTGTTTCCTAGCTGTACTTCAGAAATGTCTAAATGAGAGTCAGCATCAAATGTGGGGAAGTTTACTCAGCTATCTTTATTTCCTAAAATTCTCCTAATACTGAATAGTTCACAGTGAAATTTTGAGTTGTATGGAAAATAGACGCTTCAATCTTAGAAGTCAGCGTTTCGAGCTCCTAGCAAGAGTACGTGCCAGGATCTAGGGCCCACTAGAAGTGTATTCCTGTCCACTTTGCTGACAAGGTTAAATGAGGTTCTGATCTCAGTAAAGGCTAGACCCTGTATCTTGAAGAGCAGGGTGCTATAAACTAGACTTTGACTTTGTGTGGTATTTTTATCGGGTGCTTGAGTTGACCAGCCTTAGAGAGAGGCAGCTGTTTCAACTGCTTCACCCTTTAAAGGGGCTAGAGGAGACTTCTAGGTTCCAGGCCAAGGGGATAGTACCCTCTTATGACCACGCACACACACGGAACAGCTGCCTAGAGGACGCAGACATCTCACCAGCTTCTCGCGACCCTGTGCGGGGGCGCACTTCCCCACGTAAACCACTTCCTTCCTCCCATTTTTCTCCTTGCTTCTTTGGCCCTGTTCCTTGACCTTTTCCTGAATGGAAATCTCCAGAACTGCAGTGGCCAGGTTAAACCAGAGAGTGCTGAGAGGCAGAATTTTTAAAAAACCTCAGAGCGGGGGCATCATGGTTTCTTCCCTCCGCAGGGCTGCCTGCGGTGTCAGGGACCGGTGTGACGCGGGCTGGAGCTTTGCCGAGGCTTCATGTCTCACGTGGTGACACTGGGTGTCTCATAACTCAGACCTCTGAGTTTCGGGACAACCTCCTATCTTTTGTGTGGGATTCTTCGGGCAAAAGTGGGACCTCACCCCGTGCCATGGTCGGCCTGGAGGGTCCAGAGCAGGCAAAGGCTGGCTGGCCCAGGCTGTTGATTTTCACTCGGTTCTCCTGCCACGCTTCCCTGCAAAGGCCACTGAGGTTTAAAAAAAACAACCTCTTTGGCGGTTGAGTTCTGTATTCTCCCATACCTCAGAGATTTCCCATAAAAAGCAGTCTGCGGTCATGGTAGGTTTTCCGGGAGAGGGAAAGACATGAAACTTGATCCACAATGCCTGAGGTCGAAGCGTCTTCAAAAATCAATTCCGTCTGAAGGTTGTGTCTGCACATTCAAGGCTTGGCAGATCTCGCCTCTGCCCTTGTGCCCTACTTTTCCATTAGAGCCAAATCGTTCACAGGGATTGTAGGCACGGGCAGTGCTGTTGGTCAGTCTAGATCAGTGCAGGGGTTCGTCAGAATCTGCAGTTGACGGGTTACCAAAGGAGCCCTGGGGTCAGCCCCCCGGGCCCTGACAGAGCGAACACAGTCTGCTGCACAGGAGCTTACGTGGGAAGACTGGGAGAGGCACCTCTGCAGAGATAATCTGGCCTTCTGGAACCTGGGCTACAGAAAATTCTTCCCCGTCAAACAGCTCATCCGTGTTAGCTGCCTTCAGTGGACCCGTGTCCATGAAGACACACGGCTGATGCATGAGGACCCTTCAGCGAAGCTTGCCTAGTGAGGGCAGCTCTGAGCTTGGGACCCTTTGGAGAGTCCAGACCTACGTCATCAGCGCCATCTCTGTGATGCCCCTAAATTCCCTTACTAGATTCTCTCCGGAAGACAGTCCTCAGAACAGAAAATTGACATAGAGCAGAACCGCCAGGGCGCTTGTCGCCCTGTGAGGGCTCAAGCATTGTCTGAGAACTAGGGCTTCTTGGCAGTAAATGTCACCAGCAGCGAGTGTGACAGAGTTGTGGCCCATCACATAACGTGGTCTAAAGGCCTCTTGGAAAGGTGGGCATGAAGTGGCGGGTGTCTCCTCGTCTCTTGGGGTATCAGAGGCCAGAGTGAGCAGAGATGCTGTGTCTGGGGGCACATGGGCACCATGCGGATTTCCGTGCGTGTGGCTGTGCCACTGCCCTCCTGGTGCCGGCCGCATCCCAGTCCTCAGAGCCACCTCCTCAGTCCGATCATTCTGAGTGCTGGATAGGGAGTGAGGGTTTTCTCCCCACCTTTCTCGCTCTTTTTTTTTTAAACGATCAGTCTTTGTTCAGACTCATTTATGAACTGCTAAAATCAGATAGCTCATAGGTATTCTTCCTCATTCTTTGTGATCTTACTGGTGGACTAAGGAAATATTTGGTAATTTTTGAGAGTTCATATCTAGCGTTTTCTTAGGCCACCTTGGCTTTGGCTGCCATCGGGAGGAACCAGTAACAGCTGCTCATCACAAGCCCAGTTTTTCTTAATTTTATGTAACTGGAGATTTCCTTTATGTTGCAGCAAAACACTGTGGGTCCTTGGGGCAGAATTTTAAATAGCCCGGAGCTCTTTTGTATTACTGTATTTTACCTGCTCATAGTATTATTGCTTGCTGTGGTTTTGGCTTGTTGCCTGATGCCTCAACAAGCCTCTTTTTTTCTTTTTTCTTTTGGTCTGTCCACAAGAATGAGGATGTTACAGAAACATTAACTGACCTCAGATAATCAGGATAGCGTACCTCATTAGTCATCTTGAGTGCTCGTTATTAATACTACTGATTTGTGATCAAACCAGTTTTTCTTGTTGTGATTTAGTCTTAAAACGCTAATGGTGTATTCATTTTTAAACGGCTAAAAGAAGATTGGTCAGGGTACCTGTGGGCACAGTCAGTCAAACTAGCCTTAATGTGGTCAAGGCACAGTGTCCTGACCTGCACAGTAGATGCCCCTGCCGCAAGGATTCTTTTAAATAATCAGTTCAAGAAGTTATGTTTTATGTTGAGAGATCTGAAAAAGAAGTGCTGAAGAAACTTTTTCTTTTACTGAGCTGTATAAAGTTTAAATTTGATTTTTAACAACGTAGCATCTAGAAGAGTTTGTAACTCCTAATTTCTCATCTATCCTCAGGCAAATGGGAATATATTTTTATTGCCAGTTTTCATCTGTGCTTGAACTTTTACTTTAAAAGTCGGGTTAAAAGCAAAGTTTATAAATGGGTACTTTTCTTTTATAACTTGGACAGTTATTTTTTACTCATTTTATAACTACCAAGTGGCATGTTCCCAACCCCCCCCCCCCAAATTCCGGATGGCATCTGGGAGGATTTTCTTCACCTTGTTCTCTGCTTACACTTTCTAGTTAATATTTCAGAGCAGCCCATTTAAGGATGTCCCTCAGAGGTTGAACAGCTTCTATGGAATAATCAGGGAAGTGTTCATTGGATTTTACTATTGAGGATTTTATTTATTGATCAGACGTTGGTGCATAGGAATGCCGGCAGTAGGTTTCATTAACATTTTACCATATTGGGATTCTAAGGTGAGAATGTCAGCAAAGGCACAGGGGTGCTTGGAAAAGGGCCTGTTGCGCATTATTAATTATCTAGTGACTGATTAAGCTAATATATGAAAGATGAAGAGACGTAGCACCCTAGAATTTCCTTTCCTCTCCTTGTTGTGCTCCTTGGGTTGTAAAGCATTTATCGACATGTCAGAGAATGGTTAGCAGCTTAGAAGACGTGTGGAATTCTGAACAGCTTGCCTTCCCCCCACTTTGGGGCAGTGCTGAGGAAAGTGCTAGGATGGGGGTTTGGGATATGGATTATTTGTTGCTTCAGTAAAGAGTAAATGAGAGTTGAGTTGGTTTTAACGTAAAGGGGGAATTCTTAGCCCACGCGTGCTTGTCAGGCATCATCCAGCATCCGTCAGGACTTCTGTTCTTGCCCGCTGCTGGTCCAAGTTGATGCTAAAGACGTCTTTTTGTGTCTCCTCTCTTTAGCAGGGGGAGCGATCTCAGAACTGTTATGAAGACGCTTCAAGTGCTTCATTCCTCCCCACTTCGCCATCATGTGGCCTCTGGACACTGTGGTCAGTCACTTGAGATTGACTTTAATTTAAAACAAAGGCCTCTGCCTCCAACCCACGAGGTGCAAGGAGGGAATCGTATATTTGAATGAAGAAGTGAATTATGGAAGAAGAGTACGCAGCCCTTCCCCTTCAAGCATAAGTCCAAATAGGCTCTCAGGAATGAGGATTTGTGAAGACATCACACAGGAGTTTGGACTCACTCAAACTTCAATGCTCAGTTAACGTTGCTGGAGAAAAGAGACCAGTTTTGCTCCTCTAGCTATTGTGCCCAGGATCATTTTGACCTGACATTTCCTATCCTATTTGCCTTCCATCCTCCGTGCATGTCCTCAAGTGACTAATTCTCATCTGAAGTTTTGCTGCCGGTATCCTAGAGAAGCTTCTGTTGCATATTCTGTCTTCCATTTTTGAACTTAGCTCTCTCACCAGATACCCTCCTGTATTTCCCTACTGTGTACGGAGGCTGGGCAGAAAGGAAAGTGCTCGAAAGCTTTCAAGTTTTCGGAAAGGGAAGAAAGATGAGAAAGACCTCCCCCCTCTTCTTAACATACCCCAGTTTGCTCAAGAAGCTGGGCTGTAAGAGGGTCAAGGTTTTTCTTTGTTTTCCTTTCATGGCATGTTTTCCTCTGGTGGTAGTTCATTCTCAGTAATCATGGTTTCCGAAGAGTGCTAGTTCCGTCCATCCGCAGCAAGGAATCATCAGTAGTTCATGTTGCTTCACCTGTGCTGGCGTCCAGAGAGGGAGACAACCCGAGGTGTCTCTCCACAAGCTGCTTTTTTATGGGGTGGGGGAAATCTCCGTGAGGATGGAAGTCACACCGTCCAGAATCAAAGCAGCAGCAACACAGTTTAAATCAAAGATCAAGGAAAAATTGTTTTTTATCATTGCGTGTGGATCTCTGGCCCTTCCCTTCATTCGGGACAGTGTCCCCTTGTATCCCCGCTCCTTCTCCGTACGACATGTTTTCAGTCTCTTCCTTTCTGTGAAAGGTCGCTTAGCTTTTTAAATTTTTTTTTTTTTTACTTTCTGCTTCTTGCTTTTGCTGTTCTTTATATACAAGGTAGCAGATTGGATGGATGAGTACATGAGGTGTTTGAAATTCTCGGAGAACCCAGAGTCCCAGGTGTGCAGGGGGCTCTCTGCAGAGAGCTCTGAGCTACCTGGAGGTGACTGACCAGGCGGCCGTCGTGGCTGTTGTCGTGGCTGTGGTTTCGGCATCCTCAGAGGAGTGTCTCCACGCTCTGCTGTCTGTGAGCCCGCCAGCAGCCGGTGCCCCTGTGGGCCGCCCCTCGAGGGGATTACTTTTTGGATTTTAGGATAGCAATCAAAGTAGACTTACATCAGGAAGAGCCTCTTTCTCCTGCTCCATCTTTTAGAACCAGAATATTCAGTAGTTGAAGTAAGAGCTCCCCACAAGTCGGTTTCAAAATGCCCGTATTTTTAGCCGCCACCGCTTTTTTCCTCCAGTGCTCTTTTTGTGAATTTTATTTCTTACTTCACATCAGACTGGTGGTTGAGATTGGCAGGTGGCTCACTGGACATGTTTCTTGTTTTGCAAACATTGTTTCCATTCCATTTCTCTGTGTCTGAGCACGGCGAGCTCAATCTTGCACAAGCCGTGATACAGAAGGTCTCTGCCTTGCTTCCGTGGGAGGGTAGCTTGGTGTCCCCTGCTTGTGCGTGTGCTGGGAGGTTTCTGCTACGTCCGCCTCCTAAACTGGCTACTGAGAAAATGGGCTTCAGCCCTGTCAGATGGTCTCTGACAGCAATTCCTAATAATTATTTATGCTTTCGAAATATTTTTTCAGCTCCTGAAACTTTCTATCTAGTTTGATTTTTCTCAGTCTGTACAATATGTGCATATTCTCTTCTCTTTTGTTATTCCTTCCCTCCTACCCCACTCCCCACCCCACCATTTCGTTTTTTAATGTTCCATAGTTTTGTACAAGAGGAGACTTAGCCTTGGGTTACTTCTTGCTGAAGCTTTAATGCTTTGTAAATAAAATCGGATGTTTATTAAAGAACAGGTGTGGATGTTGGTTTGTGGACGCTGCTTCTGAAACTCACTAGCCCTTTTGAGTTGTAGGACGGGAAATCCCATTTACTGTGCTGACGTTAGATCTTTTCTGTGCAGAGATGCAGACCCGGGAGGGGTAGTGGGTGCTTGGGGAGTGCAGAGTTCTGCCTCTGGACAAGATTATAAATAAACGATTCAAGCAAAGAGTTGGTGTTAAATCACAGAGATCATCTAGGAATGGTTCTCTCTCCAAATTTTTTTTTAATGATTTTTATTTATTTGATAAAGATCACAAGTAGGCAGAGAGGCAGGCACAGAGAAAGGAGGAAGCAGGCTCCCTGCTGAGCAGAGAGCCCCCGATTAGGGGCTCGATCCCAGGACCCTAGGATCATGACCTAAGCTGAAGGCAGAGGTCTTAACCCACTGAGCCACCCAGGCACCCCTCTCTCTACATTCTTTAACTCTTAGTGTGTGTAAGTACACAGTAGAGGCCACGGAGCTGGGGGAAGCGCATGCGAGGACATTCCTCCCTCCCAAGGACCTTCCTTAAAGTGTAAGTACTGTTAAATTCACCCTTAATTGACTTTTTTTCCCCTAGATTAAATTACTTAAAGTCTATTTAATAAGTCTTTGGTTTTAATCATTGTCAATCTGAGTGTCTACCACTCAGTTTTAGTTTGGATTGGTTTGTTCTGAGCCCAAGAATCCGTCTTTGATGTCATAGCTGTTTCATAGCAGCCTTGACCCAAGTGAATGATGGGCTCCTGTGTTCTGTGGAGGTAAGGGAGTAGGCCAGGAGGTGGGCAGGATTACGTATCCCCCCCCCCCCCAATATCTCCAGTGCCCTTGTGAAGGAAGAGTGTCTAGAGCGGGGAGAGGGGCTGTATTCGGTATTGCCCCTCTTTCCCATAAACATTTGGATTCTAAAAGGGCAGCTTGGTCCTTGTTTCCATGAATTTTCGTTTCTATTTAAAATTCCTTACCCATGAACAGAGTTTGACACTTTACCAAGTGTTTTCGTGTACAGTTTATCATTTATTGCCCAAACTGACGTCCCTGAAGTAGCCAAGGTGGTCTTAATTTACAAAGGAGAAAATATAAATAGAAATTCGGAAGGGATCAATTAATTGCTTGCCTCCCAGTCCAGAGTTCTTAATCCTTTTTTACAGAAGGTTTTGGAGCCTTTAAAGTCAGTAACAACTTAATGCAAGGTAATCCTCTTTATTTATTTTTTTAGACCTGGTATTTGATTTCTGGGTCAGATTTAACTGGGGTTTCGAAGCTCTTTAATTTGGACCCCATGTTCGGAGAGGAGGGGTGGGGTGAGGAGAAGTAGCTTCGCAATGCATTCGAAGTAATTTGGACATTCACTTCAGAAGCTGAAGTCTCTTTGTCTTTGTCTTCCCAGGAGGGTGGGTTTAAGTTCATGGTAAGGGCGTGGACAGAATGAAGACTGGAGAGGTGGTCACCGCCAAGCAAGAGCTAGTAAAGCAGCAACGTGGTGACTTTTTCCTCTGCCTTGTGGCCTCGCCTGTTCGTAAGGACTGGACCTGTGTTGATCGAGTCGCAGTGTGTCCTTGACCACGGGTGCAGCCCATCTTTTGACATTGAGGGCGATCCTGCGTCAAAGGAATGGAGTGATGATGTAGAGGATTCACCTGGGACACCTTGGGTGCCGCAGCGGGAGACATGAGGGCCTCGGCCGCTGGTTTCCTCCTTGAGAGCCTGGTGTTGGCCTTTGGTCTGCCTTTGGTGGTGACTTCACAGAAAACACTGGCCATCCCAAAGGAACTGCAGCAAGCCGTGGGGAAGGTTATTGTCAATGCCACCACCTGCACGGTCACCTGTGGCCTTGGCTATAAGGAAGAGACGGTCTGCGAGGTGGGCCCTGATGGCGTGAGAAGGAAGTGTGTGTCTCAGCGCTTGGAGTGCCTGATGAACTGGGTCTGTGGGATGCTCCATTTCACCGTCCTCAGAGGGAAGCAGTTCGAGCTGAGCTGCCTGAGTTCAGACATCCTGCAGGTGGGGAAGGAGGCTTTCCGGTTCACCTGGAGGCTTGCTCGCGGCATCATCTCGACTGACGACGAAATCTTCAAACCCTTCCGGGCCAGCTCGCACTTGGTGAAATTTGAGTCTATTCAGGAGTATGACTCTGGGACGTACCGGTGCGATGTGCAGCTGTTAAGGAACTTGAAATTTGTCAAGAGGCTCTATTTTGGGCTGCGAGTCCTTCCCTCGCAGTTGGTGAACCTGAATTTCCATCAGTCCCTTACCGAGAATCAGAAGTTAGTCGATCAGGGCCTGGAAGTGAATCTGGACAACAGTTCTAAGCCTCAACACCCACCGTGGAAAAAGGTGGCCATAGCCTTGGGAATAGGAACTGCCAGTGGAGTGGTCGGTGGTGTGTTGGTGGTCATCGCCCTGGGCAGTGGGCTGAAGCTGATGCATAGCAGTGATGGCCTCGAGTCCTTCAAAGCCTTCCTCTGGAAAGGCTGGCTGTCCAGGAACCCGGACCAGTTTAGGAAGCCAGGCTAGCTTCTTAGAGGAGTATCTGGCAGTCTGATTGTGGCCTGGCTAGGAGGGAGGGCTTCCACCTCCCAAAGAGTGAGTGGGGCACATGGAGAGGGGCAACATCATGGGAATGCAACGCTCCAGATGGATCTCTTCCTGATCTTCCTGCCACTAGGCCCCCAAGAAACCTAACCCTAGGCACCACCACTGCTCCTGGGAAGAATTCTGCCTTCCAAGCTTGCATTCACTATCTCTTCCAACTTGAAGCCTCTCCACCTGTGTCCCTTCTGAGCAGTATAATCTTGTAGAAGGACACGTAAATAGCTTTCCTAGTGGAAACCTTTTTCTCCTCTTCAATAAAAATCATTCACAGTGGTTGCGGGCAGACCTAACTTTCTCTGTTCTTTAGTTAAAAATCTCTTTCAACTGTTTAAATGGTCCCCTGATCAGTCTAGCTTTCCTTTTCCTCCGATTTCTCAGAACAGACATTGCCCACATTGCTTTGTAGAAGGACATAAGCCCTCATGGGGTGGAGCCAAGGCATCTGACCTGGATATGTTAACAGTCACTAAATGCTTGTAAGTTGCCCCTTCCATCCTTCCTGGGCGAACTGTCTGTGTTCAGTGTTAGGTTGATTCCTGGCGGAACACTAGAATCTTCGTCCGGTAGGTTTCCCCCGACAGTTCCTCGACTTGCTCCCTGCTCCTCTCCTTGCTCTTCTAGTGCCCTGAAGTGTGTGTTCCTAGAGAAGTCAAGTGTGTTGGTTTTCTTAGAGCCGCCAAGGCCACCAAAGGAAGGACTAAGACCTTCCTACCTCCCTAGGAAATCAATTCCGAGACCCACAGAGGCCATTCAGACTGTGTGAGATAATCGGCTTGTGGGGTTGTCGGGGCAAACGCTCTTCGCCACCAGCTGAGCTAATTCTGAGAGAATTGGAGCATTTCTTCCCCTCACTTTCCTTCAGCTGCACACGTGGCAGTAGACATGAGGACTTGGGCTGGCGGTTGTCTTCTCTAGCTGCGTGTCTGAGTCAACCTGGATGAACTTTTGAAGAATGAGATGCCTGAGGGGCGCCTGGGTGGCTCAATGGGTTAAAGCCTCTGCCTTCGGCTCAGGTCCTGATCCCGGGGTCCTGGGATCGAGCCCTGCATCAGGCTCTCTGCTCGGCGGGGGGCCTGCTTCACCCTCTCTCTCTCTGCCTGCCTCTCTGCCTACTTATGATCTCTGTCTGTCAAATAAATAAAATCTTAAAAACAAACAAACAAACAAACAAAAAAGAATGAGATGCCTGAGCCCCAATCCCGAGGATGCTAATAGGATCACTGATGGCTATTAGTCTACTGTTAAAGATAATTTCAAGGGTGCATGACTGGCTCAGTCGGTGGGGCGTGCGAATCTTGATCTTAGGATTGTGAGTTTGGTCCCCCAGGTTGGGCATAGAGCTTAATTTTAAAAAAAGTTAAAATAGGGGCGCCTGGGTGGCTCAGTGGGTTAAAGCCTCTGCCTTCAGCTCGGGTCATGATCTCGGGGTCCTGGGATGGAGTCCCGCATCCGGCTCTCTGCTCAGCAGGGAGCCTGCTTCCCTTCCTCTCTCTCTGCCTGCCTCTCTGCCTACTTGTGATCTCTGCCAAATAAATAAATAAAATCGTAAAAAAAAAAAGTTAAAATAATTTCAACCCCGTAGAGAAGTGGAAAGAAAAATTTGATGACAACTCATAGATCCTCTACTTAAATTCACCAATTGTGAATGTTTTTCTACGTTTATCTTTCTCTCTAAGTAGATGCTGACTTTACTGAACTACTTGTGAGTTAGTCCCAGACTTTGTGACCCTTTACTCCAAAATCATATATGCGTCTGCGAACAAAGACGTTCTCCTATAGGACTACCATGTCTCCATCCCACCTGAGAAAATTAGTAGTCCGCTAATCTTACATATGGTTGATACTTCATCTTCCTGGCTTCTGAAATCTTAGAGCCTTTTAATCGTTGATCCAGGATCAAGGGAAGCTTCTCATACCATGTTTGGTGGGTTCTCTTAAGTCTTATTTTACAAGAGACCTCTTGCATTTCATGACATTGATTTTATTGAAGAGTCAAGCTGGTTGTCTTGGGTAGTGACGCACCATCCAGGTTCATCACTGTCGCATGATTATGTTCCTGAGGAACAGACCTTCCACAGTTTGACCACAGCCCCCCACAGATGGTGTGTGCTCCCTGCATTGCCTCAGGCACCCAGTGTTGGGCTGGCTCACTCCTGATAAGTGGTGATTTGGTTAAGGTGCTGACTGCCAGGTCTCTCCAAGGGTGTATATTTTTTCCTCTTGTAATTAGTCATTTGTTGGGGGGGGGGTACTTTGTGATATTCCTAATAATCACGAATGCCTTAGGATCCGTTCATGCTCTTGCGTATTGCCTGCCGGGGGCTGTAGGATGGCCATGCTAATGTTCCCTTCTCTGTTCACTAGCCTGCGTCTTTTCTGTAAAAAAGAGCTGCCCTTGTTGTTTGTGTGATCTCCATGGATTCTCTCTTTCAGCAAATCATGTATAATCCATGCCTGTTGTCCTACATTTGATGCTGAAATCGTCTCCTGTTTTGGCTGGTAGGAACCCTTCAAGCCAGCTCTTCTTGTCCTTTCGCTGTGGCCCCGGTTGACCTGGAGCATGTCCTTGCTTTCTAGAACAAGACGCCTCACATCCACACTGGGACTTTGTGTTCTCCAAACCCAAACCTGCGGTTTCTCCAAGGGCTTCTGTTTCCCTTTTTAGTGTGGGAGTAGCGTTTGGGAGGCAAGGTCTGGGTGCTGAGTGTGCTCACTGCCCCTGGGGAGTCATACTGTTAGGCCCTTTCAGTGTCCCAGATCCACACAGATCTGCTCAAAGCATCTCTGTTTCAGAAGTTCTGTAGGTAATTCTGCTAGAGAGCGGAGATGGAGGACCACTGGCCTCGGCCCACACGTAGTTTACAATTAACGACTGCTCTTATTTTGGAAAGATCTTATATTTTCCACACATTCTTTCCCCCATTCTCTCCAGCTCAGAGGGGATGGGTTTCAGCAGACCCGGATTCTGGGCTCGGTTCTGTTGTCGACCGCGTAGCAGAGCAGGCAGGCTGACCCCCGTGAGTGGGAGGTCCAGTGGGAGCGGTGCTGTGCCTGGAAGGGTGCTGCATGCTGTGAGGGACCGGACGGGAGCGGGCAGAGGTCGCCAAGGACCTCAGTGCAGCGCCGGGCACTTTGCTCAAGCACGCGGGAGAGAGCTTGCTAGTCTTGATAAAACAGTATCTTTGATCTAATGAACTCAGTGCAGTGTGGCTGGGGAGGGAGGAGGACTGAAGGGGGCAGTTCCCCATTTTCCAGCTGAAGACCCAGACCCATGAGGAGCCAAGGAGCTGGTCTGGTATCTGGTACCTCTGTGCTGGGGGCTGGTAAATTTTGACTCTCAGAACATGAAGGGATTGAACAGGAAAGGGGGAAAATAAAAACCAAACCCTCCGATGTGTCAGTAAAGACAGGAACTCCATTCAGTTCATTGAATTCTGGGTCTGCCTCTGGAGGGAGGGTCAAGGACATGCTGAGTAGAATTTGGGTTCTAGACTGGCCAGTGCTCCCAAGAGTGAAGGGATTAGCCTATTGTCCTGCTACCCGGGCCCCCCCCAACTGCCCGGGGGCTCCCCGTGGGCCTGGGCCGCCACTGCTGAGCACTGAGGGGCAGGGGCTCTGCTCCTCTTCGTCGCCCTCCTCCCGGACACGGAGCCCTGCCCGCTCTGCACCAAAGAGCTCGAACACCCACAGGGCTGTGTGCACGTGTGTCACTGCACGAATGTCCGCGACGAACATTCGTTGAATGCAAGAGAGGACACTGCAGCTGTCAAATGGGAGTAGGAATTCCCATCCTCCTGGCTGCTGAGAGCGGAGGCGAGAGGCGCCTTCTTGCCAGGTGGGGGTCACTGCCTGCGGGAGGAAGGCTTCCCTTTGGTACCGTTGAGTCACTGCTGTCAAATGTCTTAACCAGGGAAGCCTGAAGAGGCGCAGTCCCACGAGCACCGTTTCCGCCCCGATGGCAGGTGAAGGCAGCGTGGGCTTCCGTCCTGCTTCGGCCGCCTTACACTCCCGCGGCCTCATGCTTCCCCCGCCCAGGCTGGCATGGCGCAGCAGGGGACCGTGTGCAGGGACTTCCTTGGAGCTGACCGTGTGAAAGGGGCGGGCATCGGCCACAGCCTGGGTTAGAGAACAGGACGGGCCGTGGGCTCTAGCCGGACGATAAAGACCCGCAGCAGGAGCCGGCCGCCCCAGCACGCTGAGAAATCATCTTTATTTAAGCACTGCCGCTACCAGAGTCAATAAATAACTACCGTCACAACAAGTACAAGAGAGGCGAACGACAGGCCGGCCGAAGTGGTTCCCGTCCAACAAAGACGGGGTCCGGTCAGGGGGGGTCTGATGGAGCCCTAGCCCTCGCCCAGCCGTGAGCCTACCTCTGCAGGCCCTGGATGGGATTGGGTAAGTTGGAGTTGGGTGCCAAGCCAGGGTATACCCCAACGAAGGGCACTAGGCTCCCTGGGGCTCGGGACAGTTCTCTGGCCCATTTTTCCTCCCTGCTCCAGTTTCCCTTTACTATCTTGCCTTCTCAAAGCCTACAACCCTATATACAGCTACCGGACACCTCTTTCCATGGAGCTTCTAGAAGTCCCTTACAACTGCCCACCTAATCCCTCACACCCCTCCAGGAGCCTCTCCGGCAACCTCATTCATCCCACAACAACACCCAGCTTAGGTCTGACCTGGGGAAACAGCGCACCACACCTGGGCCTCGGAACCAGGCTTGAGGCTAACGCTCGCCTGCCAGCACTAGCCCACCCCTCCAGTTGGCGGTCACATTCTGAGTCAGGAAGAGAAAAGAGTGTCCTCTAGGTGGGGAGGAGAGGAAGGGAGTGAAACATCCTTAGCCAGCTGGGATTCTTGCCCTGAGGAGCCTCCGTGGCCCCTGGGGCTGCTGAGAAGCCTCCCTACTTCGTGACGGTGACTGGGGTCATTACCCCTCTGGGACGGGGCCGAAGCAGGATGGAGTGCCAAGACTCTTCCTGAGCTGACCTCAGAATCGCGGTCCTGGAAGGACGCTCAAGGGCATCTGCTCACCCTCCGGACTTTAGCGGGCCCAGACCCCAGATCGACAGCCATCAGAATTTCCCAGTGTTTCCCTAGAAAAGGAAGCAGCCTCTCCATCCCTCATCCAGGGCTCTCATTACAGCCGCTCTTCCTGATGTCTGACCTCAGAGTCTCCTGTTATTTCTCTCAAAACAAAAAGAGCCCCTCCTTGTGGGCTTTTCTGTTCCCTGGCCCATCTCTGTCATTTGGCAGCCTGAATGGAAGTGGATAACCTGACCTTGCTGGCCCCCAAGCCCCGAGCAGGAGAGAGCTCCTGTCCCTGGGAGGGCGAGGTATACATCGAGACTGTTAGAGCAACGAGGACCAAGTAGCCAAGACCAGGGGGCAGAGGGCCCTGTAGGCTGAGCCCAAACGTATGCAGAATAGAGAGACTGTCCCCTCCCCGGCCCCGGCCCCAAGGCCCTGTCTGCAGGCTGTCTCTGTCCCTAGTCCTCAAGGCACTTACTGGCCACTAAGCTGTGCAGTACAGTACCTGTCTGTGGCTCTCCCTGTTGTCGCCTCCTCCCGGGCTTGGTGAGTGGGAGAGGAGAGATCCAGAATCAAGTACTGACCACAGCAGGCGCGAGACTCAGCCCGAGCGAGCAGAGAAGGTGGAAATCAGAGGCCCCCTGGGCAGGCAGGGGCTCTTCTGTATAAAGCCACCTCAGCCAAGGACTGTTCTGTTGTACACACTTGCATGACCTCCAGTCACCCTCTGTCTCACTGGACCTGCACCCGTCCTCGGCCGGACGCCAGAGGCTGCAGGCACATGAGTTTCGGCACAGCCCTGCATACCCCTGGCAAGTTCTGGGCTGAGTTTTCTAGTTAAAAGCCCTTGCTAGGCTTTCCAGTCTGCTCTCCTCTCCCTTGCCAAGGGGCCTCATTAGAATGAAGGTTCTTACTTGCGAGTGTCTTTTGCCTCAAGTAAGCTCAGGAGCTTCAGCATCCCGCTCCCTGGTGAGGCCCTGTGCCGGCTCAGCCTTCCCGGCCCAGCATCTACACATCTCGTCTCCCTGCTTCCCCTGCCACAGCCCCAGGCAGTGAGGAAAGACTCAGCTGAGCCTCGGAGGAAGGCTGTTTTTTTACCCTCAGCATCCCCTTTCTGATGGAACTGGAGACCAGGAAGGGGTCTCTGTGTTCAGAGTACTGTCACTTAGCTGAGCCCCCAGCACCTCGCCTGGGGAGGGGGCAGGAGGACGGGAGCAGGTGTGGAGGGTTTGGTCAGTGGCTCAGGGGCTCCAGGCCCAGGCCAGGGGCGGGATGGTGGGTGCAGCAGTGGCCCGGAGAAGGGGTGTGAGCTAACATTTTTAAAAAATTGTGGCGGGTAAACATCAACAGAAACCTGCCCAGGAAAATAGAGCAGGACTTAAAAGTTAAAAACCCATAACAAAATAGAGCTCTAACTGTAAACTACAGAAGCCAGGCTCTGGGGTCCTCCACGGGCCTGTCCCTTATAAGATGCCTGTCCCGCTGCTCCCGGATGTGAAGGGCCACCTGTTAGAGCATGGGCTTTGGAGGTTTCCTGGTTGTGCCATTGCTGCTGCCTGGATTTGGGGAATCCCGGTCCTTGCTTTGGCCCCTTTACTTGGAGCAAGGGTAAGGGCAGCAGGAGGCTTCAAGCCAGCACCGCATGTCCAGGGCCTGGCAGAAGCTTGGCCTAGAAGGTGAAGGACCATTGCCTCCTGGCGCAGGACCCAGCCATGCCGGTCACCCCACGATCACCCACCTGGACCTCCTCATAGCTCACTGCCCTTCCTAAGACCTTCTTAACCATGCCGTAGCCATTCAGAGCTGCCCCCTTCCTCTGGACAGACAGCTCAGAATAGGAAGGTAGGACAGGCTGTGTGACCTTGGGAGGTCCCTCACCCTTCCGTTTCCTTGTCTATAAAGTGAGGGGCTGGGGCAGGTCTAGCTCGAAAGCCCCCTCCAGCTCTGATGTCCCATGATTGGGAATGGACCCAGAGCGCGTGATTTATTAATGCCTTTTTCTCCTGGGGAAATGCAAAAGAGCAGTCGGAGGCAGCCGGGGGTCAGGTCTGGCCAGGTGGCCCAGGGCATCCCTGGGAGCAGGCAGGGCTGCAGGTATCCTTTGCCCTTCTTGGAAGGCTCCCGACTGCAGAACGCACAGAACAGATGCCACCTTCCTGTCCCAGGCTTGCGAGAGTCGGTGCTGGAGAGTGGCGGCCCGTGGTCTGCGGGCCGGCCGAGCAGGAGGAAGAGGGTGGGCGTGTGAGCCCCGTCTCCTGGCTCCTGCCCACACCCTGGAGGGGCCATGCAGGATGGGTCTTGGTGGAGTGGGGGACCTCCCCAAGATAAGCCCTTTAGTCACTTGGCCACCAGTGGTGGCTTCTGTCACTCTGGGGGTGACAGGGTCAGGTTGGCAGTGTTGGCTAAGACAGCAGTGTCACCTACCTTGGGACTGTGCCTCAGGCCAAGTCCAGTGCCCCTTTCTACCCAGTGTCCCAGTTTCTCAACCCCTTTGAGCTCCCACCCTCGGCAGTCTGGAGGACCCTCCCCCAAAGTTGCAGGGACTCAGGCTCTTGGCCTTGGACTTTGGGGCACTGGTTTTCAGCCACCTGGGTATGTGGCAGGGGCCCCTAGGGGCATCGAGGACAATGTCAGGGTCCAGCTATGCAGCCCCTTGGGAAAGTAGGGGAGTTCTTGGTCCTGGGTCTGGCTCTATCCTTATACTGAGGGACATTGATGTTTATGCTTTGTCCTACTGGGGCCCATCCGTGTCTTCCCACTGGGCCAGGCACTCTGCTCAGGTGATGGAGGCCATCTGCGGGACAGGAGCGCCATCTTCTCCAATGTGCTGATACGTGGTTTCAAACCCCCTTCTTCCCATGGGCCTGTTCCTTCTGTCCAGGCGCCCCAGAGGGCCCAGGCGTAGGGTTCAATATCATCATGGAAGTTACTGCCTGGTGTCTTTTGATTTAAAGAAAAAAAATCCTTGCACGGGTTCTATCCTGTGGCAGAATACGAAAGATCCTACCTCCTACACAAAAGGGCACTGTTTAAAGTAGGTACTGAAAGCCAGCCATTCTCAGGCACAGTGTTGGGCCACCTTGGCATCAGGAAGGGCCAGGGCCAGCTGGCTGTGTCTGTCAGAGGCGGGGGTCTGGCTGTGGCGGAGAGGGAGGGGTGCCAAGATCAGAGCTCCAGGTAGCCTACGAGGACCAGCATCGCCATCGACGGGGAAAGGATGGTGCCAGGATGCGGGGCCGGGCTGATTGCAGAGTTCTCCACCATCATGCTTGTACCTGAAACCAGCAGGTGGAAAAGTGGGGCTGTGTCCGCCGGGCTTGGGGCCAGCCTGTCCCCACCCCACCCCCAGGACAGGATCCAAACCTTGGCTAAGGAGACTTAGGAGGGTGTCTTCAGGGCTGGGAGGTATTCTCAGCCCTACTCCTGCGGCATTTTGTAAGACCTTTGCTTCTGCGGTCTCAAGACTGGCCCTGTACCTGATGAAGGGAGCTCACTCCTTCCTGGCCCTCAGGGACGTGTGTGGGGGTGGTGGGTTACACTTGGTTTCTGCCCACCTTCCCCTGTTCCCTGGGGGTCTGGCTGAGATGGGGTTGGTTTGGGTGGGAATGGTTCCTTCTTCGAGCATCTGAACAGACCCTGATTCTCCTGAGGGATAAGGTGGGGGAGAGACAGCACCTCCATTCCTCACGATGTGGACTTCTGCTGGGATCCCATCCCCTCCAGGCCCTGTGGTCCGAATCTGCACCAGGGCATGGCCGATGTCTTCTGGAACAGCAATGTCTATCCAGTTCCTGCTGGTGACGTGGAGCGTGGGAGTCGGGTGTAAGTCATTCTGGTACAGCATCTGTTGGGGGGAGGGTAGCCAAGGTAGAGCTTACTCACACCAGCTGATTCTTCTCTCTTCCCCAGCTCTGGGCACTGGGACGTGCCCATTCAGTGCTGGTCCTCACCTTTCCTGTTGCCTGCTGACGGGGAGCAGGCCCTTAAATAAACTCCTCATTGGTGGGAGACAGCTTGCAAGAAGCTGAGCCATCTTTGCAGACTCCTTAGGGCTGGAAGGACCCTCAGACTTCACCTAGTCCCCTTGAGCCCTGCCTTCCCACCATCCTCCCTTCAGCCCCCTTCCTTCTGTCTCTGCTACAAGCTATCCGTATCCTTCTGTCTCTGGTACAGGCTATCTGTATCCTTCTGTTTATGCTACAGGCTATCCATATCCTTCTGTCTCTGCTACAAGCTATCCCCCTGTCTCTGCTACAAGCTATCTGTATCCTTCTGCCTCTGCTACAAGCTATCCGTATCTTATGGCTCCGACAATCCCAAACTCTGCTTCCATTGGACTGGGACTTGCTCCACACTGCAGCTCTCTGTGTCCGCTGGAAATGCAGAGGCCCAGTGCCCAGCCACTCGGTGCCTGCTGGGGCCCTTCCTTACCTTATAGCCCGTGACCGCAGACTCATTTCGGAGAGGAACCACAGGATCCCACTTGATGCTAAGACTGGAGCTTGAGAAAGTCCATGAGATGTTGCCAGGAGGGCGCTGTGGAGCTGCCAGAGGAGGGAGAGGACTAAGAAATGTTCCCAGTGTTTCCTCCCCAGCCACCCCGTTGCCTTAGCCGGTCTTTTTCTATGTGTCTGCCCGCAGCCATTACACCCAGAACATTCCATCACAGCTGCCTACAAAACAAACCTCAGGAAACTCCGAAGACTGGAGAAGAGAGAAGCTTCAGAGCCCATGCATTCTCCCTATTCACATTAGTCTTCTTCTTCTTCTTCTTCTTCTTTTTTTTTTTTTTAAGATTTATTTATTTAGAGAAAGAACGGGAGCCCAAGTGGGAGGAGGGGCAGAGGAAAAGCAGGCTCCCTGATGAGCAAGGACCCCAATTCGGGGCTTGATCCCAGGACTCTGGGATCATGACCTGAGCCAAAGGCAGACACCGACTGAGCCACCCACGTGCCCCCTATTTTCATTAGTCTTGCTGCCTTGTTTCTGTCCAGGCCCGGGCTTGTGGCCTAGAACATCAGTCTTATCGCCCAGAAGTGGGTGGTGCTCCCACCCTTGGGAGAGACTCACGGGGCTTCATGGTGGCGGCACTGGCAGAAGGGCTGGCGGGCCCAGTGCCTGCCCGGTTGTAGGCCCGCACGGTCACGTGGTACTTGGTGTTGGGGTGCAGGCCAGTGACTCGGGCACTGGTGTCCAGCCCCGCGGTCCTCACTCGGTCAGCGGCTGCTTCCTTGTCCCCGGCCTTCCAGTAGCGGATCTGAAGGGGCAGGGTGACCCCTAGGGTCAGCGGCCAAACCCCAACCTCGGGGGTGGGGGGGGGGACTCTGACCCTGGCCCTGGCCACCGACATTCTGTTCCTCTCCTGCTCCCTCTGGTCCTCGTGACTCAGTCTCGGGTCTCAGAACCCGGACACTGGGCCATGTGCTCCAAGACAGCAGGGACACGTGCTTCCCACTATTATTAGCAGATCAGGGAGGGAAGGTTACTACCGCAGACCGGGCGGGAGGCCGAAGCACCCGAGGACCAAGGGGAGGTGACCTTGGGTAAAAAGGACCATCCTACCGCGGGACTCACACCCACTCAGAAGGCTCCCAGCCTCTCCTTCTTTGGGAGGAGAAAGAAGTGCCAGGGACGCGAGCTAAGGTGGATGGGGGAGGAGGGCTGCTGCCTTGTCGGCGGCCAGCAGAGAGCCTGGTCCAGGGGCAGCGTGGGGACGTGGGTGGAATGAGGCGGTGAGGGGGCGGGTGACGTGTGGGGCTGGGCACAGACTGCACCCAGGGGCGGGGGGCTGCGGGAACCCAACCCCACTGAGTTCTCGCCGGGATCCCGGGGGCTGTGCTTAAGGATACGAAACGCCTGTCTGTACTTGCGAAGCAGTCCCCGCCCCCCCAGCGAGCTGATGACGGCTGCCCGATAAAGATACAAACCATCATCATATTAGCGGCGCCAGTTAAATATTCGTCCACATCAAGGGCACTTTGGTGTTACCTCCTCTGTGCGGCTCGCCTGTCCCACTGCACTCAGACCCAGAGCTAAGGCTGCTGGAGTGGAACATCCAACCTCGCCCGTACACTCGCCTGATCCTTCTCCCCTAGGCGGTGACATTTCTTCCTTCCCCTTCTTGTCCTTCCTATTGTCCCTCTTGCTCTCTGTCCACTCCCCAAGGTGCCCCAGCGTGGAGTCACGGGGGCTCAGAGCTCAGGCCGGAAACTGCGGGGGCCACCGTTCCCAGGGACAGGATGACCAACGGGCACGAGGAGGGGGCCATGCTCTCCTCTGCAGGCTGACGAGGCTAGCTAACTGGGCTCCGGTGTGAAAGGGACAGGCCACGTCCCTTCCAGAACCTGTGCCCCCCCCCCCCCCCCCGCTTCCAGGGCTGGCTCTAGGCAAGCACTGAACTTGAAGTCTATCCACAGATCAGTCCTGCTCTGGACCTGGGGAGGGGCTTGGCTCAGGCTGCCTCCCCAGGGCTGCAGGACTACAGCTGTTCCCCACCTCAGTGAATGAGTAATCCCAGGAGGGGCGACTAGTGAGCTGTGAGGTGCCCCAGCCCTCCTTCCTGTCCCAGGACCCAGGGGAGTGCTCACCTCGTACCCCAGGAGGATGCCATTCGTGTCCTGCTGCACAGGTTCCCAGGTCACGTTCATCTCTGAGGAGGAGACCCCCTTGGCCCAGACCTTGGTAGGGACCTCCCTGGGCTCTGGGGACCAATACAGAAGGGGTTTGGATTCCCTGGGGCCTCCCTGTGTCCTACAGAGAAGCTGCCAACAGGGGCCTGCCCTTGCTTAGGATTTTCGAGAGCCCAGGGCCCTGGAAGAAGGTCACGTGGGGGATCCCACAGTCTCCCCCAGGCCACTTCTCTTCCCACGGATCCTGCCTCCCCCTCCCCCAGGCCTTCGGGGAGACAGGGTAGCCAGGAAATGAGGCCAGGTGCCCTCTTGTCCCCCCCCTCCGCCCCGACTGGAACTGAGCTGGGTGTGGGCTGCGCCCTCCCCCGCACAGCCCACGGACAGGCGGCCCACCTTCCTCAGCCGAGTACACCAGCGCCGTGAGGCTCTCCGGCCCCTCCCCGCGGCGGTTGTAGCTGCGGATCTTGACCTCGAAGGGCGTGTAGGGCCGGACGCTGTCGTTGCTGTAGACGAAGTGCTGGGCGTCGGCGCCGGGCACCCGGGCGGTCTGCCAGCCGCTGCCGCCCTGCCTGCGGAAGGACAGCAGGTAGCCGAAGCCGTCTCCGTTCTGGTACTCCCGAGACACGGGCTGGGGGGCAAGAGCGTGGCGTGGGCGAGGGGCCGCCGTGCGTTTCCCTGCCCGGCCTCCGCGCTCCCCACCCCAGCCTCGGCCAAGAGGGGCAGCCCCGGGGCTCAGGGGCCTTGGCGGGTTTTCTCCTTCAGTGGATGCGAGGGGAGGGAATGGCGTGCCGTGCACCCGGAGTCGGGGCTGCAGGGCGGCTCGGTCTGGGTCCTCTCTACATGCGGCGCAATCTGGAGATGAGTGGGGATGGGGTGTGGGTGGGCAGGATTTGTCCCTCCAGAGAGCTGGAGGCATGGTTCTGCCTCTGTCCCTGCAGCTTACCGTCCAGTTGACGATGAGCTCTCCAGGGGCTCCACCCCCTCCGCTGAGTCCTGAGGGTGCTACCGAGGGGGCTGTCAGGGCCAAGGGACACAGATGTGGCTGGTGAATGGGCAGTGACGGGGCAGCAGCCTCGCGCCTGTGCCTGTGCAGCAGACGCATGGAGACACCCCTTCACACTGGCCCTAGTTTTGTCCTCCAACAGGACCTCTGGATGTGGGCTCTGGAGTCAAGGGAGACCTGACATCAGGTCCCACCTCTGCCAATTACTCGCTGTGTGTCCCTGGGCAAGTTACTTAACCTCTCTGAGCCTGATTCCCTTTTCGGTAAGATAAGGATAAAACTTTTTCTCTCCAAGGGCTCTAAAAAGAATAAAATCAAGGACGATGGTGCCCAGCTCGTGTACCAGTCCTTGCTCCATCATAGTCGCTGCTCCACAAATGATCTTCGTCGTCTTCTCTCCCGTCAGTTTAAACTAAATAACAGAGACCTACTCCAGTTTGCTCTAAAACAAGGGGAATAAATAATCTGGAGCTGCAGTTAATGAAAAAAAAAAAATTCTTTTGGGCTACAGGGGATTTTATTATGATTTCTCTCTCCATGGCAGATTTAATTTCCTAATTGTCTTTTGTATTCAACAAAGCTGATATTAAGGGACGCTTGGGTGGCTCAGTTGGTTAAGCAGTTGCCTTCGGCTCAGGTCATGATCTCAGCGTCTTGGGATCGAGTCCCACATCGGGCTCCTTGTTCAGCAGGGAGCCTGCTTCTCCCTCTGCCTCTGCCTGCCACTCTGTCTGCCTGTGCTCGCTCCTGTGCTCTCTCTCTATCTGACAAATAAGTAAATAAAATCTTAAAAAAAAAAAAGCTGATATTAAAACAAGACTCTATTTAATTAGATCAGGAATCTTGGCAGGGGGTAACTTGGCGTCAAAAGAGTTCTACAGAGAATCCAGCAATGGGAAACTTATCACTTGATTCTGATGCCAGGAGTTTAGGGCCTTGTAATGTGCAAGGGGTGCTTAACCACACTGCCCATGTGATCCTGTGAGTTGGGCGTTCTCATCACCCTTGTCAAGTGGAAAAACCAAGGCCCAGAGCAGTTAAGTGACTTGCCTAAGGTCACACAGCTAATAAATGGCACAGTTCAAATTTGAACTCAACTCTTCTGATTTCAAAGCCCACCATCTTTCTTCTGCATCCTGGCTGTCTTTTGCTCACCAGCACCTGGGATACCAGAATGAAGGAGATTACTCCCCTCCATTCATTTGTCTCTCTAAAAAGTTCAACCAAAGAAGGGGCTTTTCCTGGAATTCCTTACTCTGGAGAGGTACCGGTTAAAAATGTTGACTGATTGGAGAATTAGGCTGGTGCTTATGGGAAGCCGTGTTTAAAGGACATAAGAAGGCAGACCCTTATTACACATGGGAGGCAGGAAGCCTGAGTGGGTGGGGAAGGGGAAACGGGGTCCTGATTCCATGTTGCCCATCACAGGACCCCAAGGCTCTCATTTTGGACCTTCAGCTGTGAAAGTCTCAGAGGGTGGGCAGGTACCCCTCCTGGCTTCTCTCTCCTTCCTTCCCCTCTCAAGATGTGACACCTTCTGCCTTTCAGGGAAGCTTGTGGGAAGATTGTACATTCCATCTGCTCTAAAGGATTTAGAGATACTGACTGCTTGCCTACACGTGCGCGCACGCACACACACACGTTCCTCATTAACTGATTTCAGCAGCTCATACACTACCAGGAAGGACATCTGCCCATCACCCCCATGGTCCTGAGTTCAAGTCCAGACTCTTCTCCAGACTTTGATTTTTCCATTAAAAAATACACTTAAACCTTTTATTTTGAGATCATCATAGATTCACATGCAGTTGGAAGGTTGACCCATTTTTTTAAAATGAGGAGTTTGGACTGGATCGTTCTTCCCGACAGGCCCAGGCCGTGGCCCAGGGCAGAGTGCGTCGAGTGGAGCAGGGGCCCCCTGACTGTAGGGACATCTGTTTCTCATCTGTTTTGTTAGAGTCTGAAGCCTGGTGAGCAGGGTGGGAACTCCCATAATTGTTGCTCCCCTGGGGTTCCCTTCCAGGAGGGCTCGGGGCTGTGCCCTTACATTACTTCTCTTTGGGACCCTTAGGACTCTGACCTGCTTCCTTGGTCCGGATTTTGCTAGAGGGCCCGCTGGGCTCCCCGGTGCCCAGGATGTTGCTGGCTAAGACCCGGAACTCATAGTCCATCCAGGGCGTGAGGCCCAGCACCTGGGCAGTCTCAGCATTGCCCTCGATGTTGGCGGGATCTGCAAGGGACCCAGAATCAGTGTGCTGGCACTGGTTAGTTAGTCGATATGGAAAGGGCAGGGACTGGGCCTGACTCGCCTTGTATCCGGCCCTCATGGTGGTGCCTGCCATATTCAGTGCTCAGCACCTCTTTGAGAAAGGATGGGAAAACTAGTAGACCTCCCTACCCCAGGACCTTTGTTAATGTTGTGTGCATTAGTGGGAACTCCAGAGATGGTCTGTCAATATTCCAAGGACACAGACTGAGCACTGCCTTCTCCAGCCCTTTTCCCACTCTCTTGCCCCCCATGGGACTGCCTCCCCCAAGGGCCAGGGAACTCCCTGCAGGCAGAGGACCTAAGCCTGTCCCTTTCTGAAGTTCCAGGCTCAGCCAGGCCTTACCAGCACTGACCTGGGTGGAGCCTCACACTTACTGGTGCGAACCTGCTTCCACTTCCCTGCAGGTGGAGTGCGGGCTTGCAGGGTGTACTTGGCAATGGGGCTGTGGTTGTCGAAGCCTCGGCTCCAGCTGAGCTGGACGGTGGTGTCGCCAATGTTCCTCACCACCACACCTCCTGGGGGACCTGGTGGACCTGCAGGGGTTCAGAGCACAGGGAGTCAGAACTCAGCTGCTCCAAATTTAAGCTAGTCTGGTGCAGTACAGGCTGGTGCAGTACCCAGAAGGGGGCAGCAGAGGGCGCACTAAACACGCATGGGGTGGGAGGGCCAGGAATTCGGACAGCAGTGAGTGGCAGATGGGGTCTGGGACGTTGAAGCAATGTGTCCCAGGCTGGAAGGGCTCACAGAGGCCTTCATGCAGAGATGTGTATAGATTTCAAAGCCTGCCACCACCAGGCTTTGAAAATTGCTGGCCTTAGCAGAGTTTTCCAGTCTTAGGAAGGGGATTTTTAAAATTGTGGCTTTGGAGGAGGAATACTCTATTTAAAACCTTCAAAAAACCATGGGATAAATTTGGCTTCGGCTCTGGGGACTTAGAAGCCCTTCTCTCTCAGAAGCCCTTCCCCCACAGCTTTCTGGGAGAGGAGTGGAGTTAGGGGGCACAGGTCAGAAGAGCCCAGCCAGCCCCTGGGGGAGTGGGGGCAGGGGCGGGGTGGGAAACCCCATCACCTCGGACCAGGACTGTGGCCTCCTTGGACGCACTGTCCACCACCGTCTGGGCCATGCATGTGTACTTCCCGCCGTGACGCAGCTGGGCATTCAGGATGGTCAGATCCCCAACTGTCTCCTTCTGCACATGGGGGACAGAAAGGGGGGGGTCAGGTCAGAGGAGGGGGCCCCGGCT
>RCUC01000771.1:0-60566 GCA_003697995.1 Taxidea taxus jeffersonii
GAAACAAGAAATCTTGGAGAGGATGTGGAGAATTGGCAACCCTCTTACACTGTTGTTAGGAATGCAAGTTGGTAGTCACTTTGGAAAACAGTGTAGATGTTCCTCAAAAAGTTAAAAATAGAGCTATTCTATGACCCAGCAATTGCACTATTGGGAATTTACCCCAAAGGTATAGATGTAGTGAAAAGAAAGGCCATATGTACTCCAATGTTTATAGCAGCGATGTCCACAATAGCGAAACTGTGGAAAGAGCTGAGATACCCTTCAACAGATGAATGGATAAAGAAGATGTGGTCCATATATACAATGGAATGGTACTCAGCCATCAGGAAAGATGAATACCCAACTTTTGCATAAACATGGATGGGACTGGAGGAGACTATGCTAAGTGAAATAAGTCAAGCAGAGAAAGTCAATTATCACATGGTTTCACTTACTGGTGGAACATAAGGAATAGCATGGAGGACATTAGGAGAAGGAAGGAAAAAATGGAAAGGGGGGAATCGAGGGGGAGATGAGCCATGAGAGACTGTGGACTCCAAGAAACAAACTGAAGGTTTTAGAGGGGAGGGAGGTAGGGGGATGAGTTGGCCTGGTGATGGGTATTAAGGAGGGCACATATCCCATGAAGTATTGGGTGTTATATGCAAACAATGAATCTTGGAACACTATATCAAAAACTAATGATGTACTGTATAGTGACTAACATAACATATTAAAAAATAATAAAATAATAAAATAAAATGTTATTATCCTAAGTGAAATAAGTCAATCAGAGAAAGACAATTATCATATGATTTCACTTATGTGTGGAATTTAAGAAACAAAACAAAGGATCATAAATGAAGGAAGGGAAAAATAAAAATAAAATAAGATGAAGTCAGAGAATGAGACAAACTGTAAGAGACTCTTAATTATAGGAAAAAACCTGAACGTTTCTGGAGGGGAGGTGGGTAGAAGGATAGGGTAATTAGGTGATGAGCATTAAGGAGGGCTCATGATGTAATGACCACTGGGTGTTCTATGCAACTAATGGCTCTCTGAACTCTACTTCTGAAACTAATAATACACTATATATTAATTAATTGAATTTAAAATTAGAATAAAATGTTATCTCCATCTTCTCCTGTGTTTTAAACACTTCAATATTAAATGCTGGATTTAAATACACACACAAACACACACACACACACACACACACACACACTCATTATATTGCTTAAAACAGGTTAAAAATATATATATTGAGACTATTTCCTTCAGTAATCCTCATATCAATGTACTCCCATTGTTCTTGTACATACTAATTACAAGATAATATATTAGAAGAATGGAAAAATTGTAACTATAATGAATTAGAATAAAACAGTCTGGCAGTGAATTTTATCTTCTCTCAAATTTCCAAAACAGTAGAAAATCTAAATAAAACATATACCTACTAAATTAATTAAAATTTCATAGCAATGTCAGATTCAATCCAATAGCAGTCAAAATCCAAAGACAATGTCTTTTTTTTTTTTATTTATTTGACAGAAAGGGATCACAAGTAGACAGAGAGGCAGGCAGAGAGAGAGGGGTAAGCAGGCTTCCTGCTGCACAGGGAGCCCAATGCGGGGCTCAATCCCAGGACCCTGAGATCATGACCTGAGCTGAAGGCAGAGGCTTAACCCAGGTGCCCCTGATGTCTTCTTTATCTGATGAGACAATTCAGATCGTTTGCATCTAAAAATTACTATATATATACATATATAGTAATTATATATATACACTTATACACATATATATACTTATACACATATATATATATAATATATATATATATATACACTTATACACATATATTTCCAAACATTATATCTAAGTAGAGGTTGTGTTTCATAATCAGTAATTTAGATAAAAATTACATACTTTTACCAAATGAACAGAAAGCACTTGATTAAAGTGCTTTAGAACTCCTTTCTATGATAAATGAAATAAAGTATTGGAACATATCTTTAATTAACCCAAAGGGAAAAATTCAATTGACCCTTTAACAACTCAGGATTTAGTGGTGTGAACCCTCCACACAGTTGAAAATTTGAGTATAACTTCTGACTCTCCAAAAGCTTATCTACTATAGCCTACTGTTGACGGAAAGCCTTAAAATAACATAAAAAGTTGATCAACACGTATTTTGGATGTCATGTGTATTATATACTATTTGTACAATAAAGTTAAATCATGAAGACAAGTATAGATTTAATAAGTTAACAAAATAATAAAACTCATTGATGAGAGGCACTGCAAACTGTGGTGGGGTATGTTCTCACTCTCACCACAATTCTTATTCTCTTCCAATTATAAAATATGTTCACTGCCCATTCTCCTATGACATAAGCTTGGGCTCACTCAGGTACATACATTTATCTGATAGGCCAACTGAGGGGTTGAATTTTATCCTTATACTATTGATTTTTTTTAATTCAGGGAAATAACATGATCATATTTGCACTTAAATGGTAAACGACTATTTTAGCTAGTGGTTATGGAAAATATTTTAAAATTTAGTAGTGTTTAGGTGGTAAAATCAGGAGCTCTTAATGATAATGTAGAGACATGCATTGAGGACTAAGAGTGGAGAGAAAGCTGGTGTGCACCAAGTATTATGGGTTAGCAAATAGGATGGTATTCTCTAAGGTGAGGGATAATGTTTTCTAAGATGCAGAACATGTTACATTTGAGAAACTATGGAACAGCCAGCTGAAAGTTTGTTCGGCTAATTTTATTTCCAACCATCATTTTATGATATCACTGAGGGAGATTGCATAGACTGAGTAGAAAAAGGGTCCAGGATGGTACCCTAAAGATAGGCAATATGAAATAGGTGCAAATAAAAGGCCAAGGAGACCAAGAATAGTAGTTAATAAGCTTGGAGAAACATTTAAAGACAGTAGTGTGAAAAAACAAAGGTGAGCATCAGGCGCTTCATGTGAAGAAAGAGTAATAAGAGAACACTATCAAATGTATCAGAGAAATCAAGAACTATAAGAAATAAAATATAAGTGTGACATCTTAGAATGATGAAATAGAAAGCACAATTTTGCCTACAAAAGTTATAGTATAGCATAGTGTATTAAAATATATAGATCATAAGTTTACATTAGCATGTAATACTTTGTACACATTATTGAAAAGTGGGTTAGTTATTGTAGCTTAAATATCTTCAATTGACTTCATCAAATGAATTGAAAAATTGGAAAAGATGAATTATTATATCAAGGTAACTTGGATACTAACAAAGACTGAGAGATAGGGAAACACAAAGACAAGTGAAACTTCAGTTTAATAAAGGAAATGAGGAAGACTAAATTGTACAGTTTCTGTTACCAGTTCTCTGCTTGACTCGGGTGTCACACTCTCATACACACACAGCCAAATGCACATTCAACAAGTTTAAGATCATTGATAGTATGTGGGTAAGGACATGGGTAAAAGCAGAACTGAAGTGACCAAAATTCTTAACCAAGAAATTTCTATAATGTCAAGCAGTGGCCAGTAGCATTGAAAGTGTAAATTGCTCTGGTCAGGATAGACATTTTAACAATTTTTTTTTCTAATCCATGAACATGGAATATTTTTCCATCTTTTTGTGTCTTCTTCAATGTCTTTCATAAGTGTTCTGTAGTTTCTAGAATATAGAAATTTTACCATTTTACTTAGGTTTATTCTTGAGTATCTTATGGTTTTTGTTGCTATTATGAATGGAATTGATTCCTTAATTTCTCTTTCTACAGTTACATTGTTAGCATATAGAAAAGCAATTGATTTCTGTGCATTGATTTTGTATCCTGTCACATTGCTGAATTGCTGTATGAGTTCTAGTAATTTGGGGATGGAGTCTTTTGGGTTTTCCACATAACGTATCATGTCATCTGTGAAGAGGGAGACTTTGACTACTTCTTTGCAAGTTTGTATGCCTTTTATTTCTTTATGTTGTCTGATTGCTGGAGCTAAGACTTCTAGTATTATGTTTAACAAGAGTGGTGAGAGTGGGTATCCTTGTTGTCTTCCTGATCTTAAGGGAAAAGTTCTGTTCTTCCCCATTGAGAATGACATTCACTGTGGGCTTTTCATAGATAGTTTTTTATGACATTGAGGGATGTTCCCTCTATCCCTATACTGTGAAGAGTTTTAATCAGGAACTGAATCAGGAACAGATGTTGCACTTTGTCAAATCCCTTTTCTGCATCAATTGAGAGGATCATATGGTTCTTTTCTTTTACTGATGTGTGCTATTACATTGAATGATTTGCAAATGTTGATTAAAATACCATTGGCATTTTTCAAAGAGCTGGAACAAACAATCCTAAAATTTGCATGGAACCAGAAAAGACCTGAATCATCAAGGGAAAGATGAAGAAGAAAAACAAAGCTAAATACATCACAATGCCTGACTTGAAGCTATATTACAAAGCTTCAAGACAGCAAGACACCAAGACAGCAATGGTATGGGCACAAAAACAGACACATAAACTAATGGAACCAATGGAATAGAATAAGACCCCAGAAATGGACTCTCAACTCTAGGGTCAACTAATCTTTGACAAATGAGGAGAAAATATACAATGGAAAAAAGACAGTCTCTTTAATAAGTGGTGCTGGGAAAATTGGATAGCTACATATAGAATGAAACTGAATAGTTCCATTGCACCACACACAAGGATAAACTCAAAATGGATAAAATATCTCAATGTGAGAGAGGAATCCATCAAAATCCTAGTGGAGAACATAGGCAATATCCTCTTCAACATTGGCCACAGTAACTTCTTTCAAGACACGTCTCCAAAGACAAGGGAAACAAAAGCAAAATGAACTACATGGATTTCAACAAGATAAAAGGCTTCTGTTCAGCAAAGGAAATAGTCAACAAGAATAAGAGTGAAATAACAGAATGAGAGAAGATATTTGCAAATGGCATTACAAATAAAGGGCTGATATCTAAGATCTATAAAGAATTTCTCAAACTCAACACTCAAAAAACAAATAACTCAGTCAAAAAATGGGCAGAAGACATGAACAAACACTAATTCAAATAAGACATACAAATGGGTAGCAGACACATGAAAAAATGCTCCATATCTCTAGTCATCAGGAAAATTCAAATCAAAACCACACTGAGATACCACCTTACACCACTTAGAATGGCAAAAATTAACAAGGCAAGAAACAACGAATGCTGGAGAGGATGTGGAGAAAGGGGAACCCTATTACTCTGTTGGTGGGAATGCAAATTGGTCCAGCCACGTTGGAAAACAGTGTGGAAATTCCTTAAAATTTAAAAATAGAGCTACCGTATAACCCAGCAATTACTCTACTGGGTATTTACCCCAAAGATACAGATGTAGTGAAAAAGGTGTACGTGCACTCCAATGATCATACAAACAATGTCTACGATATCCAAACTGTCGAGGTAGCCAAGATGCCCTTCAACAGATGAATGGAAAAAGATGTGGTACATATATACAGTAGAATATTATTCAGCCGTCAGAAGTGAATACCTACCATTTGCACTGACATGGATAGAACTGGACGGAATTAGGTTAAGTGAAGTAAGTCAAGCAGAGAAAGACAACTATCATATGATTTCACTTAAATGTGGAAAATAAGCAATAGCATGGAGGATCATAGGGGAGGGAGGGAAATCTAATGGGAGAGAAATCAGAGAGGGAGAGGAAACATGAGAGACTATGGACCCTGGGAAACAAACTGAGGGTATCAGAGCAGAGGGGGTTTGGGAGGGAGGGGGTAACAAGTTGATGTGTATTAAGGAGGGAATGTGCTCTGATGAACAGTGTGTTATACATAATTAATGAATCATTGAACACTTTATCAAAAACTAATGATGTACTACCCAGTGGCTAACTGAACATAAGAAAAAATAACTGGTAAGTAGTTTTCCAAATTTCTTTCCCTAATGGAGACATGTTGAATATGTTAGAGGATGTTAACTGTGCCATTTATTTACAAGTCACTAAACCATGAGAAGCCACATCAAGACCTGACTCAAACTCAAACTAGTTCGAGCTAACTTTCTGATACCTACATGTAGGAATTTTTAATATGACCTTGCAAATCAAATCAGACATAGAGGACAAGCACTGGAAACTACAACAACAGCAACAATGCAATTCCTCAGAAAATGTAGGAATTGAAACTTGATATTAAGAAAAGTTGGATAAATTATATCTGCCCTAATACAAGAGGAAAAACCTACAATTATGCCACAAGCTCTAGGCTACATGTAGTAGGAGGAAATATAATTAGTCACTTATATTTCAGGCAGTTAAACAGTGAACCATCTGCTGTTAGTTGGCACAGGAGTTATTCTTCATGATATTTCAATGTCATAAAGACATAAAAACATAAAAAGCAAAACTCACTCATTCAAAGATTAACCTATAAACACATGTGCCCATGAGCTGCATACACATATACAAGAAACACAGAGAAATAGGAAAAAAAAAACAAATATAATTTAAAAACAAATCTTCTTTGTATTTGTCAGAAGAGCTTAATCCAAAATCAAATGTGATCATAATAAATCTAAAGGAAAACTTATTAGAGCTCTATGTCATAACCCAGATAGAGTCAGCAATCTCTTCAGTGACACTAGCATGCATGGGCAGCATAAGGAGTTTCTTTGCCCTTTGAATGACTCTCTTAGGTTAAGAAGGTTCCAGTAGGTGGAATGGACCTCACATATATGGATAATTCTTCCTGTCTTCCTCATTGCTTCACACCACACACACACACACACACACACACACACACACATTTTGTTCTATTTTTCCTCCTATAAGATGTCTAGATAAGACTACAAAATCTGCTTTCATTAGAGAAATAAAAAATAATTTTGTTCCCTGACTCCTTGTTCCTTGAATTCTTATATCCTCTGTTGAGACTGTCATCCAGAGGCTTAGAACTCAAGAGAATCTAAATTATTCTATCTTCTAGAATATAATTCTGATTTTTGGTTTTATGTGTAATGTCAATGAACACAAAGTGTTACTGGTCCCTCAGGGAGGAAATACTATTAGGCAACTTTAGCAAAGATAGTTACTCTGCCTGTCTTTATATGAAATATTTATTTTTATATTTATTATATATATATATTTATTTTATAAAATTAATTTCACTCTGAATTAATTTTACTCTATTGGCCCTCTGTCACTGGAAAATTATGCTTTTTTTTAGCAAATATATCTTACCTATCTTGTGATCACTTAAAATTTCTACTTAGTCAAATTCTCATTATGCTTGAACTATAGGAAGTTGAAAAGCTAGTTTTATAGCATCTCACTATTTAGCCCTGTATAACTGTCTACAGACTAAATGTTATTGGTTGAATTATATCTATTCCAAATTTATCTTATCTTGTTTATCTAATTCATCAAATATCTGAAGTAAACAGATTTTAAAAATATTGATAATGATGTTTCCTCAACCTGAGTGTAACTGATACTTGAGATAGTTTACCAGGGGTCTCAAGTTCTTGAGTTACCTTAAACTCACACTTTTACTATCAGTATTTGGTGTCTTTGGCTAACACATTCTCTGACATCCTGGAGGCACCAACACCAGCTCATACTTCAGTTTCTCTTGAAACAGTAAACCAATCTTAATGCTTTGTTTCCCTGGCCCACAATGAAGATCAAGCTTGCACAACTATGAAACAAAAAGTGAATTGTTGGTGTTACTGAGAAATATAAGTCCTAAGAAATGATTCTTCCTGAGATTTTAGGGAAATATATTTTTTAAAGATTTTATTTATTTATTTGACATAGAGACAGATCACAAGTAGAGAGGCAGGGAGAGAGAGACAGGGAAGCAGGCTTCCTACTGAGCAGAGAGCTGGATGCAGAACTCGATCCCAGGACCCTGGGATCATGATCTGAGCAGAAGGCCGAGGTTTTAACTCACTGAGCCACCCAGGCACCCCTAGAGAAATATTTTTTAAAATATTTTATTTACTTATTTGACAGAGAGATAGAGAGTACATGTAGGCAAAGCAGCAGGCAGAGTGAAAGGGAGAAGCAGGCTCTCCACCGAACAGGGAGCCTAATGGCTCTATCCCAGGATGTGGGGACAAATGCTAAGGCAGACACTTAACTCACCGAGCCACCCAGGTGCCCCAGGGAAAATTTTTTTTTAATCAATGAATAAATAATAAACCATCAAGGATAACCAGAAAATATTTGACCAAAGTAGTTTTTGTTTTTACATATTGGAAATCTAAATCTAAATCATCCATAGAAATGTATTCTGTTCTTCACTTCAATGTGATTATTCACATTTCGATTCACCAAATTACTCATTTCAATGTTATCTGAGGCAGTTGTTCAGGAGTCAGGATGGAAACGAGAGAAACACATGCTTTTTTTTTTTTTTTTTTTTGCTTTTTACGTCAAATTGTCAAATTATTAATTCATGTGCCCTCTGGATACCTAATTATATATATATTATATCTGTGTATTATATTTAAGTGAAGAGTTAGAAGAGGGAGAGGTGTGGGTGAAGGAAGGAAAAGAGGAATAAGGACAGAAGGAAAAACTAAAGTAAAGAGGAAGAAAGGAAAGAATTAAAAAAAACTTAATTTAAAATACAGATGTCATTAGTTCATCAATATTGTAGAATGCCTTCAACCATTCAACTGCAAATTGTAAGTTCCACCTCTCAAAATATGATTAAATGTATTCAATATTAATTTTCTGAATAGGTCTGTAATATGAAATACTCAAATATTTTCAATAGCTTATTTCTCTTTGGTGATACCGGTATATACCTCTCTGAAATATAACACCTGGAAAGTCCTCAGTTCCCCCAAAGGACAGAATGTAACCATGAGAATTCTGGAGAAAGTGACAAGGAATATCTTCTAGTCCATGTGGCTGGGATCTAATGAGTCTAAGAGGAAAAGCCAAATTTAGATATGTAAAGTGCTTAATACTCCCCAAAGCCATTAACTTGACACCTTCCAGAAAAGAAATGAAGTAATATAAATAAGTACTCAGCAGTCTGAGTTGAATCATGCGGTCGACCACCCTGCTCTCTACATGCTGTGGTATACTGTGCCAATTACTAGTTTGATACAGAGATCATCCCAAATCTCACCCTGCTCTGATAATAGAAATTTCATACAAAGATGTTTCTGCACATTAGCCTATCTTCTAAGGATGGGAAAAATATTTATGGTTCATTCTTTCAAGAAAAAAATATTTGTCTCTAATATATATAAGTTTTTGTAAGAGTATTGTAGACAATGAAATGTATGATTGAGAGTTACACAATGTTACAAGATTCTATATCAAGAGTCATTAAACTATAACCCATGGTCCAAATCCACCCAACTGTTTACTTCTATACAACCCATGTGGTAAGAAAGTCTTTTAAATAAAATTTTATTTAAAATAAAATAAAAAATGATTATATTTTTTAAATAATATATCTTAAATACAATATATTTGAAAGTATTTTAAATATTTTATATTTAACTATTTAACTATTTTATATTTATATTTTAATATTTTAATGTATTAAATGTATTCAATATATTAATATAAATATTTTATATAAATATTTTATATTCATATTTTATATTTAGCTATTTAAATATAAAATATTTAAAATAAAATAATTTAAAATAATTTCATTTCAAGTGGTTTTGTAGGTGCCTACATAATAATATTCTTGATTTTTGCCTGTTGGAACACAATGTCTAAAATATTATCTATTTTGTCTTTTACAGGAAAAACTTGAAGATTCCTCTTCCTTACTATAGAAATTTGACCTAGTTGGGGTGATAAATATAGACCAAGTAAATGCAAACCAAGTAAAAATTACAAATGTCTACGAATTAAAACGGTTACATAAACAATCAAAATTGGAGCACCTGGGTGGCTCAGTGGGTTGAAACATCTGCCTTCAGCTCAGGTCATGATCCCAGAGACCTGGGATCAAGACCCATGGCAGACTCTCTGCTAGTGGGGAGACTGATTCCTCCTTTCTCTCTGCCTGCATCTCTGCCTACTTGTAATCTCTCTCTGTCAAATAAATAAATAAAATCTTGAAAAACAAAACAAAAAACAATAAAAATTAATCTCAAAGTATATTACATAAAGTTACATTGAATATGTGACTGAGTCGAAGATAATATTGAGTTGTTTCTTCAGGTGATATGGGATTTGGATATTGGACTTTTCTATATGTATCTGTTGCAGGGAAATTTTTTTTGGAGAAAAATTCCTGTAGTGAGAAAATATCTCTGGGATAAAGACACTTAATCCTACCCTATCCTCAAGAGTAGGTTAGAGAATACAATTAGAATGTGAACTGGAACAAAGTTAATAGAAGTCATAGAAGGAAAAATCAGTTTTCTGTTTGCTTTCCTGTTAGAAAAATCAAAGAAAATTTACAATATACTTAAAGGTTGTAATGGGAGATGAGAAGATTTTTGAATATTTTCAATCAGTCAAAATATGTGACAACAACAAGACTGGTTGAATGCAAGACAGGGGACTCTGGGTTGGCAAAGACTGATTTTCTGCCTTCCATATACTACTGCTGATTTAAAATTATAAAATTTAATTTTTTTCAGTGTGAACAGAATCAGATTATCAGGATTATAAATCAGTAAGTAAGGAAAATAATAAAAGCTATTATGATATAATTGAGGATATTCAGAGCAATTTTAAGCTTTTCAAGCCAGCCCTGAACAAGACTGTTATCTTGGAGGCCCTGATCTGCTCACTGACATTAACTTCATTTTTCTTAAATCATTAGGTTTAAGCAGATCCTTCTCAATGCCTTCAGTGCTCCAAAGTTAAGACCTGACATGCCAATATGGGTAGGAAATGGCTTTTGAATCTATATTACTGAGGTCAGTGAGATAGTTGATACCAGAGTTTTAGTGATAAATATGTAATATCTATAACTTGTAAAAAAAAGAGCAATACTTTTTTCAGGATGATGAAAACAGAACAAGAATGATACCAATAGCAATGCAAATGAATAATTCTTTTATTTCAAATAGGATGTGTTTCCCAGAGGAAGTTAAGCAAAAAAACAAATTTTAGAGTAGTTAATATCACAAATAATACTTGTTAAATACAGTTTTACTTGTTTTATTTGTAATTGCTCACCACTTTAATTGTAAACCTTGCCAACTTTTCAATACTGTGTGCATAAAATTTATATTGTAGCATCTTTAATCTTGGGCCCTGAGTTGGGGTGGAGGGCATGGCTAATATTTGTAAGCAATTGGAAAGCAAAGATAACTTTAATCTCAGAATCTTAAAATATAGTGAATAGATTGATAAATAAGTTGGTTAAAAGGATGTTCAAAAGAATTGTAAAAAAAATTAACATATAATGAAACATATACTATTGAGGGATAGACTTAAAAGCTATTGTACAAATAATAACTTCCAAAATAGTTGCAAATTCCAATACTTCTAGAGACTAAAATGCAAGTAGTACATTTAGCTGTGCATCATTACATAAACAGTTCAATGAATCTGGACCGCTTGGGGCCAGGTCCCTGGGGACAGAGGCCTGAAAAGCCAATCTAGAGTTAGGTTTAGAGCCTAGGGGTATGGCAGGCCCATTCTGTTTTGTTTTCTCTTGATATCATTGAGGATATTTTGTACAGCAATATATTATCTTCTTTATCATAATACACAGAAGATATATATTTTTTGTCTCAGATCTCATTCCCAGTTAGGTCTTTTCAGCAAATACTTTGCTGTCTAAAAATTTGATTCTGTGAATTTCTGAGTTGATTGTATTTCCTCTTCAGGCTGGTAGCTCATGCTAATTCTAATTTAGCATGAATGATGTCTAATGGCTACAGTAAGTTCCTGCTAAAATGTAATTTAATGGAAGCCAAGAAAGTTACTTCATCATCTGCCTCATTGTGTAAGTGCTAATAGACATATAAAAGTCCCTCAATAAATATTAGTATATTAAAAAAAAATAAATAAATGAATAGGTCCAGCCAATATGTAGGATTTTATGGTCCAACTCTTTATTTTTTATCTATACATTAACTTTTTTTTATTCTGACTTTTTAAAAAAGATTTTATCCATTTCTTTGATAGAGAGAGATCACAGGTAGTCAAAGAGGCAGGCAGAAAGAGAGGAGGGGAAGCAGGCTCCCTGCTGAGCAGAGAGCCCTATTTGGGGCTTGATCCCAGGACCCCGAGATCATGACCTGAGCCAAAGGCAGAAGCCCAACCCACTGAGCCACCCAGGCGCCCCTTTTTATCCTGACATTTAAAATTATAATTTCCTGACTATTTTTAAACTATTTGCCCACTCTTTATAATCCTTGATTGACAAAGAAAGGTGTAAAGATTTTGTTTGTTTATCAGAGAGAGAGAAAGTACAAGCAGGAGGAATGGCAGGAAGAGGGAGAAGCAGGTTCCCCACTGAGCAAGGAGCCCAATGCAAGACTCAATCCCAGGACCCTGGAACCAGGAATTGAGCCAAAAGCAGAGGCTTAACTGAGCCACCTAGGTGTCCCCAAAAAGGGAACGAATAGATTATAAAGTCACATCTAAATACTTTAATACTTAGCATTTAGAATATGAGAGAAAGAAATAAAAAAATGCTCCAGTAATTACCATGGCTTGATTTTTTTTTTCTCCTGTGTTTTGAATATCAATTGCTAGAATGGGAATGAATCAACATATTCTAATAGTTAAAATCTTCAACCGAGTTCAATTTAGGAACCCATAAGCTAAGCACCTAGTACTGTATCCGTCTCTGGACTGGTGCATGCATTTTCTTTCTATTTCAGATAAATACTGCCCAATAAGATTGAGAAGGTGATCCAATAAATAACATTCAGATATTTGCGTAGTTTAAAATCACTGTAGATAGAACATAAATATCATCTAAGAAGCTGAGATAAAGGAACAGGTCAGGACTTCAAGACTGATTGCCTCACCGGGGAAGACACAATTAACTTTAAACAGTTTGATATAATAAGAATAATAAGGAAAATAGTTTTTTAAACCTGTCTAAATATTTCCAGTTCACTTGCTATAAGATCTAAAAATAAGAATCATAGCACTTATTATTTCTGAAGCTTTCCATTCTTCATTGAAAACAATCTCAGTTTATTAGCTCCTTAGAGTTTTAGATCATCCTTCCCAACATGATCTCCACAAAAGGGTTAAATATGGCACTGCTTGTTTGTAAATAAATAAATAAAATGTCTCGCAATTTATATGCATACTCTCATTTCACTGATGAGATGAGAAAGTACACATAAAAAAATAGATATTAAATTGACATAATTATAGGAAAACCTTTCAAATTGAGTACTTGTTGATCAAACAGAAGAGTCTGAGATGAGGTTGCTTTAGTTTTAGTTTTAGTTTTAGTTTTGCTTTTTTTTCATTTGAATAATTTGCTTGTGAAGTGATGGTGATTTTTGTATTTTTTTCTTTTTAATTTTTTTATAATTTTTATTTAAATATATAATGTAACCCCACCACCCTCTCCCAACTCCCCTGACCCCACCCCGTTCAGTTTGTTTGATGAAATTAAGAGTCTCTTTTGGTTTGTCTCCATCCCGATCCCATCTTGTTTCATTTATTCTTTTCCTACCCCCTTAACCCCCACCCCCAATGCATCTCCACGTCCTCATATCAGGGAGATCATATGATAGTTGTCTTTCTCCGATTGATTTATGTCGCTAAGCATAATACCCTCTAGTTCCATCCATGTTGTCACAAATGGCAACATTTCATGTCTTTTGATGGCTGCATAGTATTCTATTGCATATATATACATCTTCTTGATCCATTCATCTGTTGATGGACATGTAGGTTCTTTCCATAATTTGGCTATTGTGTACATTGCTGCTATAAACATTCGGGTGCACGTGACCCTACGGATCACTACATTTCTATCTTTAGGGTAAATACCCAGTAGTGCAATTGCTGAGTCATAATGTAGCTCTATTTTCAACTTTTTGAGGAACTTCCAAGCTGTTTTCCAGAGTGGTTGCACTAGCTTGCAATCCCACCAACAGTGTAGGAGAGATCCCCTTTCTCTGCATCCTCACTAGCATCTGTCATTTCTGACTTGTTCATTTTAGCCATTCTGACTGCTGTGAGGTGGTATCTCATTGTGGTTTTGATTTGTATTTCCCTGATGCCCAGTGATGTGGAGCACTTTTTCATGTGTCTGTTGGCCATCTGGATATCTTCTTTGCAGAAATGTATGTTCATGTCCTCTGTCCATTTCTCGATTGGATTATTTCTTCTTTGGGTGTTGAGTTTGCTAAGCTCTTTATAGATTTTGGATACTAGCCCTTTATCTGATATGTCGTTTGCAAAAGTCTTCTCCCATTCTGTCAGCTGTCTTTTGGTTTTGTTTACTGTTTCCTTTGCTGTGCAAAAGCTTTTGATCTTGATGAAGTCCCAATAGTTCATTTTTCCCCTTGCTTTCCTTGCCTTTGCATTGTTCCTAGGAAGAAGTTGCTGCGCCTGAGGTCGAAGAGGTTGCTGCCTGTGTTCTCCTCAAGGATTTTGATGGATTCCTTTCTCACGTTGAGGTCCTTCATCCATTTTGAGTCTATGTTCATGTGTGGTAGAAGGAAATGGCCCAATTTCATTCTTCTGCATGTTGCTGTCCAATTTTCCCAACACCATTTGTTGAAGAGGCTGTCTTTTTTACATTGGATATTCTTTCCTGCTTTGTCGAAGATTAGTTGACCATAGAGTTGAGGGTCTATTCCTGGACTCTCTATTCTGTTCCATTGATCTATGTGTCTGTTTTTGTGCCAGTACCATGCAGTCTTGATGATGACAGCTTTGTAATAGAGCTTGAAGTCTGGAATTGTGATGCCACCAACTTTGGCTTTCTTTTTCAATATTCCTTTGGCTATTCGAGGTCTTTGCTGGTTCCATATAAATTTTAGGATTATTTGTTCCATTTCTTTGAAAAAATTGGATGGGATTTTGATAGACATTGCATTAAATGTGTAGATAGATTTAGGTAGCATAGACATTTTCACAATATTTATTCTTCCAATCCATGAGCATGGAACATTTTTCCATTTCTTTGTGTCTTCCTCAATTTCTTTCATGAGTATTTTATAGTTTTCTGAGTACAGATTCTTTGCCTCTTTGCTTAGGTTTATTCCTAGGTATCTTATGGTTTGGGGTGTAATTGTAAATGTGATTGACTCCTTAATTTCTCTTTCTTCTGTCTTGTTGTTGGTGTAAAGAAATGCAACTGATTTCTGTGCATTGATTTTATATCCTGACACTTTACTGAATTCCTGTACAAGCTCTAGCAGTTTTGGAGTGGAGCCTTTTGGGTTTTCCACATATAGTATCATATCATCTGCAAAGAGCGACAGTTTGACTTCTTCTTTGCCGATTTGGATGCCTTTAATTTCTTTTTGTTGTCTGATTGCTGAGGCTAGGACTACTAGTACTATGTTGAATAGCAGTGGTGATAACGGACATCCCTGCCATGTTCCTGACTTTAGCAGAAAAGCTCTCAGTTTTTCTCCATTGAGAGTGATACTTGCGGTGGGTTTTTCATAGATGGCTTTGATAGTATTGAGGTATGTGTCCTCTATCCCTACACTTTGAAGAGTTTTGATTAGGAAGGGATGCTGTTATTTGTCAAATGCTTTTTCAGCATCTATTGAGAGTATCGTATGGTTCTTGTTCTTTCTTTTGTTAATGTATTGTATTACATTTTTTGATTTGCAGATATTGAATGAACCTTGCTGCCCTGGAATAAATCCCACTTGGTCATGGTGAATAATCCTTTTAATGTACTGTTGGATCCTATTGGCTAGTATTTTGGTGAGAATTTTCGCATCTGTGTTCATCAAGGATATTGGTCTGTAATTCTCTTTTTTGATAGCATCCTTGTCTGGTTTGGGGATGAAGGTGATGCTGGCCTCATAAAATGAGTTTGGAAGTTTTCCTTCCATTTCTATTTTTTGGAACAGTTTCAGGAGAATAGGAATCAATTCTTCTTTAAATTTTTGGTAGAGGGGCGCCTGAGTGGCTCAGCGGGTTAAAGCCGCTGCCTTCAGCTAGGGTCATGATCCCAGGGTCGTGGGATCGAGCCCCGCATCGGGCTCTCTGCTCTTCGGACAGCCTGCTTCCTCCTCTCTCTCTCTCTGCCTCTCTGCCTACTTGTGTTCTCTATCAAATAAATAAGTAAAATCTTTAAAAAAAATTTTTTTTTGGTAGAATTCCCCTGGAAAGCCATCTGGCCCTGGGCTTTTGTTTCTTTGGAGATTTTTGATGATTGTTTCAGCCTCCTTACTGGTTATGGGCCTATTCAAGTTTTCTATTTCTTCCTGGTTCAGTTTTGGCAGTTTATATGTCTCTAGGAAAGCATCCATTTCTTCCAGATTGTCAAATTTGTTGGCATAGAGTTGCTCATAATATGTTCTTAGGGTTGTTTGTATTTCTTTGGTGTTGGTTGTGATCTCTCCTCTTTCATTCAGGATTTTATTTATTTGGGTCCTTTCTCTTTTCTTTTTGATAAATCTGGCCAGGGGTTTATCCATCTTATTAATTCTTTCAATGAACCAGCTCCTAGTTTCATTGATTTGTTCTATTGTTTTTTTTTTGTTTCTATTTCATTGATTTCTGCTTTGATCTTTATTATTTCTCTTCTCCTGCAGGGTTTAGGCTTTCTTTGTTGTTCTTTCTCGAGCTCCTTTAGGTGAAGGGTTAGGTTGTGTATTTGAGACCTTTCCTGTTTCTTGAGAAAGGTTTGTATTGCTATATATTTTCCTCTCAGGACTGCCTTTGCTATGTCCCACAGATTTTGGACTGTTGTGTTTTCATTATCATTTGTTTCCATGATTTTTTCAATTCTTCTTTAATTTCCTGGTTGACTCATTCATTCTTTAGAAGGATGCTGTTGAGTCTCCATGTATTTGTGCTCTTTCCAAATTTTCTCTTGTTATTGAGTTCTAGCTTCAGGGCACTGTGGTCTGAAAATATGCAGGGAATGATTCCAAACTTTTGATACCGGTTGAGACCTGATTTATGACCCAGGATGTGATCTATTCTGGGGAATGTTTCATGAGCACTAGAGAAGAATGTGTATTCTGTTGCTTTGGGATGGAATGTTCTGAATATATCTGTGATGTCCATCTGCTCCGGTGTGTCATTTAAGTCCTTTTTTTCCTTGTTGATCTTTTGCTTGAATGATCTGTCCATTTGGGTGAGGGGAGTGTTAACGTCCCCTACTATTAATGTATTATTGTCAAAGTGTTTCTTTGATTTTGTTATTAATTGGTTTATATAGTTGGCTGCTCCCAAGTTAGGGGCATAGATATTTAAAATTGTTAGATCTTGTTGTTGGACAGACCCTTTGAGTATGATATAGTGTCTTTCCTCATTTCTTATTATAGTCGTTGGCTTAAAATCTAATTGATCTGACATAAGGATTGCCACCCCACGTTTCATCTGATGTCCATTAGCATGGTAAATTGTTTTCCACCCCCTCACTTTTAATCTGGAGGTGTCTTCAGGTCTAAAATGAGTTTCTTGTAGGCAGCATATGGATGGGTTTTGTTTTGTTTTTATGCATTCTGAAACCCTGTGTTTTTGATTGGGGCATTTAGCCCATTAACGTTCAGGGTAACTATTGAGAGATATAAATTTAGTGCCATTGTATTGCCTGTAAGGTGATTGTTACTCTATATTGTCTCTGTTCCTTTCTTATAATACTTTTAGGGTCTCTCTTTGCTTAGAGGACCCCTTTCAATATTTTCTGTAGAGCTGGTTTGGTGTTTGCAAATTCTTTCAGTTTTTGTTTGTCCTGGAAGTTTTTTATCTTTCCTATTTTCAATGAAACCTACCTGGATATAGTATTCTTGGCTGCATGTTTATTTCATTTAGGGCTCTGAATATATCATTCCAGTTCTTTCTGCTCTTCCAGGTCTCTGTTGATAAGTCTGCTGCCAATCTAATATTTTTACCTTTGCATGTTACAGACTTCTTGTCCTGGGCTGCTTTCAGGATTTTCTCTTTGTCGCTAAGACTTGTAAATTTTACTATTAATGTTGGAGTGTGGACCTATTCTTATTGATTTTGAAGGGGATTTTCTGCATCTCCTGGATTTGATGCTTGTTCCCTTTGCCATACTCTCTACAATAATTCTCTCCCATATACCTTCTGCTCCCCTCTTTCTTTTTTCTTCTTCTGGAATCCCAATTATTCTAATGTTGCTTCGTCTTAGGGTATCACTTATCTCTTGAATTCTCCCCTCACGGCCCAGTAGTTGTTTGTCTCTCTTTTGCTCAGCTTCTTTATTCTCTGTCATTTGGTCTTCTATATCACTAATTCTTTCTTCTGCCTCATTTATCCTAGCAGTAAGAGCCTCCATTTTTTATTGCACCTCATTAATAGCTTTTTTGAATCCAACTTGGTTAGATTTTAGTTCTTTTATTTCTCCAGAAAGGGCTTTTATTTCTCTGGACAGGGTTTCTCTAATATCTTCCATGCCTTTTTCAATCCCAGCTTGAACCTTGAGAATCGTCACTCTGAACTCTAGATCTGACATATTACCATTGTCTGTTTTGATTAGGTCCCTAGCCTTCAGTATTACCTCCTGTTCTTTTTTTTGTGGTGAGTTTTTCTGCCTTGTCATTTTGTCCAGATAAGAATATATGAAGGAACAAATGAAATACTAAAAGGGTGGCAAAGACCCCAGGAAAATGTGCTTTAACCTAATCAGAAGACACCCCGAATCGTGGGGTCAGGGGAGAAAGGGGGTAAAAAGAAGTTCAGAAAAGAGAAAAAAAAAATTAAAAAAAAGAACAGAACTAAAGAAAAAATATTAAAAAAGAAAAAATATATATTTTTATTATTATATTTATTATTATTATATTATATTGTTATATTATATTATTATTTTATATATTATTAATTATAATAAAGTTATTATTATATATAATAATTTATATATATATACATATATATGTATATTAGACTGGTGACTAGAACAGGGTCACCCACTTAATTTTGGGAGTATATTGGTCTCTTAGAAGACATTACCTCCCAAAATTTTAAAGAATGACAAACATATATAAGGATAACACAATGAAGGGATGGAATATGAGTATAATGATAATTTTTTTTTTAATTTCTAACAAAGAAGTTGATAAGGTAAGTGGTTGGGAGAATAAAAAAAAAGAAAGTGGAGAGAACTTGCTTGGGCTGGAGACTAGATCAAGCCCAGTGCTAGATTTAGGGTGTATTTTGATCTATTAGAAGAAGTTGTACCCCAAATATTTTAGAAGAAAAAACCCTATGTGTATACAAAGTATAAAGTTAGATACAATGAAGGATAAAATATTAGTATAATAATAAAGGTTCAAAAATATTTTTTTAAGAAAGTTGTTAAGATAAACTAGTTAAAAAACATTAAACAAAGAAAGGGTAAGAAGTTAAAAGAAATTAGGAGAAGAGAAAAAAAATTAAAAATTAATTAACTTTGCAAGACTCAAGATTCACGAGGAAAAAGCCATGAATCCCATGCTTTGCTTTCTCCTCCTCTGGAATTCCGTTGTTCTCGGTAAGTGACCTTGGTCTTAGCTGAATTTCTTGTTCATCTTCTGGGGGAGGGGCCTGTTGTAGTGATTCTCAAGTGTTTTTGCCTGAGGTGGAATTGCACCATCCTTACCAGGGGCCGGGCTAAGTAATCCTCTCAGCTTTGCTTTTGGGAGCTTTTGTTCCCTGAATGCTTTCCATAGATTTCTGGAGGACTGGAATGAAAATGGCAGCCTCCCAATCTCTGGCCCAGAGGACCCGGGAGCTCCAGGCCTCACTCTTCAGTGCGCCTTCAGATAAAAGTGCTTAATCACTCCCGTCTCCCCGGCCTCCTTACGCACTTGGAGAAAATTGCGCAATCACTCCCGTCTCACTGGCCTCCGGCTGCACTCCGAGCTCACCCACCGTGTGACCAAGTGTCTCTATCTTTGGCACACAGCCCTGCCTGGAGTCTCCAAACCCTGCAGATCCCTGAGCTCTTCCAGGTCGGAGTCTCCCCTGATCTTGTGGGGACCCCACGCACAGAGCACAAGCCTGTGTCACAGTTTATGGTTCAAGGTAACCCTGAGTTGAGAGCTCACTCCTCAGTTCTGTCTCTGTAGCCAGCTTCCTTGCTCTAATACCTGTGAGCTCTGTGACATTCAGACACCCCCGATCCTTCTGTGACCCCGCGGGACCTGAGGCCACACCGTCCCCGTGAGGTCTTCACCCCAGTTTAGCCTCTGGAGTGATGTCCCTCCATGGAGCAGACTTTTAAAATTCCTGATTTTGTACTCCATTGCTTCACCACTTGCCAGGAGCCAGCTCCTCCCCCCAGGGTCTATCTTCTCATCGGTTTGGATTCACTTCTCTGCTGGTTCTACCTTTCAGAAAGTGGTTGATTTTCTGTTTCTAGAATTATTGCTCTTCTTCTCTTTGATCTCCTGTTGGATTTGTAGGTGTTCAGAATGGTTTGATAAGCTATCTAGCTGATCTCCTGCTGCCTGATGTCATCTCAGCCTGCTACTTCTCCACCATCTTGACTCCTCCCCTACACACATATTTAAATAAGGGTCATTTTTATCATGTTCACACTTAAGTAAGACAAAATAAATTTCATATTCTACATTGAAAGAAAAGATAAAAGAAATTCTGGAGGATTTCTGGGGAAAGCCACAGAGTTGGAAGATCCTAAACTCACCTCATCAACTAGATAACACTTGCAGCAGAATAAACACTCAAGAAAAGAACTCAAAGACTGGCTGAAAAAATCCACAACTAAGTGTCACTTTAAGAGGTCACACTTAAGAGTAGGAAGGGCAGTGACTTGTTGGAAAACAAAGCCCCATGGCTCTAGGCACTGGAGAAAGGGAGTCATGGATATGAAGAAGGGCCAGAAACATTGAAGTATATTAGGGAGCCTACAAAGGAAATAGAAATGCCCATAACATTTGTTTTTAAAAATCAGAGGGGCTGAATTTCATGAGTGCATATAACTAGTAGGATGTAAAGTTGGAACTTTAAAACCAGTGGGCCCAGCTCCAAGAGGGCCCAGAGGGCAATTGGACACTGAGCCTCCTCCCTTAAAGAGATAGCACAGCAAAGAGATTGCAGAGATAACTGGTAGCAACAGTTTGAAAGGCAGCTGGGGCTTATGGGAGGGTGAGTTAAAATCTCAGAATTACCTGAGGGACTTCTCTGGGAACAAAGGAGATGTCAGGAGCCATTTCCCTCTCCTGTACTTCATCACAAAAACACAGCCATTTGCAGGAGCCAGTGTGCCACCTGAAATCACTACCTCATTTGCTTTCACAGCACACAGCCTATTCACTCAGACCTGCCTCAGTTTTGGTGTTGCAGATCTCTTCCTCCAGAAAACTGGGCAGACCTTGATGACATTGTCTCCTGATCTTCCACGGAGGATGCATGCACCTTGTTAAAACTGCACCCCATGCCCACAGTCACTTTGAAGAGTGGCCAAAGTTGACCTCAGTCTCAGTAGCAGGTGCATGTCCCTTTTAGAATATGACCAGCACCATCAAGTTAAAAGTACATGACCCATGCACTAATTTCAAGAGCAAGAGACATGGAAGACTTTCCTTAATACACAGAAACAGAAACAGAGACCTAGACAAATTGAGAAGACAGAATAATATGTCACAAATGAAAAAAAGGACAAACCACAGCAAGAGACTTAAGGAAAATGAAATTAAGTAACATGCCTCATAGAGAACTTAAAATAATGATCATAAAGATACTGACTGGACTTGAGAAGAGAGTGGTACCTGTAACACAGAGATAAAAAAGAACCAATTAGAGATGAAGAACACAATAAGGGACATTATGAACACCCTTGGTGGAATAAATAGCAGACTGGAAGAAGCAGAGGAACAAATTAGTGACCTTTAAGTCAGAGTAATGGAATATAATCTAGACGAACTAATAAGAGGAAAAAGAATTATGCAAAATTACAATAGACTTTGATAACTTAATGATCCATCAAGAATAATAACATTCACATTGTAAGGATCCCAGAAAGAGAAGAAAAAGGAAAGGGGGGCAGGATATTTATTGGAGAAATAATAACTGAAAATTTCCATAGTCTGGAGAAGGAAAGGGATATCCAAATCCAAGAGGCACAGAAATCCCCCAAGAAGATCAAGCAAAGGAGGTCCACACCAACGCACATAATAGTTAAAGTGGCAAAAAATGATAAAGAAAAAAAATTAAAATCAGCATGCAGAAATAAGACAGTTACATACAAGGAAAACCCCAAAAGAGTTTCAGAGGATTTTTCAGCAGCAACTTTGCAAGCCAGAAGAGTGTGGCATTATATATTCAAAGTGCTGAAAGGAAAAAAGTCTATAGCCAAAACTACTCTGTCCAGTAAGGCTGTCTTTCACAATAGAAGGAAAGACTTTCTCAGAAAAACAAAACTAAAGGAGTTCATGATCACTAAACAAGTTGTACAAGAAATATTTAAGGGGATTCTTTGAGAAGAAAAGAAAGACCATAAGTAAGATTAAAAAGAGGGAAATACAAAGGCAGTTAAAAAAATATTTCTGGAATGCCTGGGTGGCTCATTTGGTTAAGCATCCGGTTGTCTCAAGTCATGATCCCAGGGTCCTGAGATCAAGTCCCACATTGGGTTTTTTGCTCAGTGGGGAGCCTGCTTCTCCCTCTGTCTGCACTCCCCCTGCTTGTGCCTGTCTTAACTCTCTCTCTCTTTCTGACAAATGAATAAAATCTTAAAAAATAAAAATAAATATTTCTGTGAGAATAAGACAAGGGATTCACAAAGTAAAAGAATGTAAAATGTGACACCATATGTTAAAAAGGTGTGATGGGCAGAAAAGAAGTAAGAATGGGTTTGAACTTAAGCAACCATCATCTTATATATACTGCTATATGCAGAAGATATTACATATAGACATAATGGTAAAAACAAATAAAAAGCCACTAGTAGATATGTAAAAAATAAAGAGAAAAGAATCCAAGTATGGGACGCCTGGGTGGCTCAGTTGGTTAAGCGGATGCCTTTGGCTCAGGTCATGATCCCGGTGTCCTGGGATCAAATCTCACATCAGGCTCCTTGCTTGGCAGGGAGCCTGCTTCTCCCTCTGCCTCTTCCTACCACTCCGTCTGCCTGTGTTCGCTCTCTCTCTCTCTCTCTAACAAATAAATAAATAAAATCTTAAAAAAAAAAAAAGAATCCACGTATATCACTAAGTAAAAACAGTAAACCATGAAAGAGACAAAGACAATAAAGGATCAGAAAAAAACTACAAAACAACCACAAACAAGTAATAAAATGTCAGTAGATATTTGTCCATAATGACTTTGAAAGCAAGTGGGCTAAATGCTCCAATCAAAAGACATAGGGTCAGTGTGAATAAAAAACAATACTCCCCAAAATGAATGAATTAATTAATGAATGAATGAGTGAATGAATCAATGAATCAATGAATAAAACAAGATCCATCTATATGCTGCCTACAGGAAATTCATTTCAGACCTAAAACAACTGCAAATTGAAAGTGACGGTATAAGAAACAGTTCTCATGCAAATGGATATCAAAAGAAAGCTGGAAGAGCAATACCTATATCAGACAAAATGGACCTTATTTTTTTATGTTTTAATTTTAATTCCAGGTAACATACAGTGTTATACTAGTTTCAGTTGTATGATAGTGATTCAACAATTGCATACATCACCCAGTGCTCATCATGACAAGTGCACTCTTTAATCCCCGTCATCTATTTTACTCATCCCCACAGCCACCTCCCCTTGGTAACCATCAGTTCGTTCTATATAATTAAGTCAGTTTCTTGGTTTGAAATTCTCTCCTTTTCTCTTTGTTCCTGTTTCCCAAATTCCACATGAGTGAAATTGATGGTATTTGTATTTCTCTGACTTATTTTGCTTACCATTATACTATAGCTCCATCCGAGTCATTGCAAATGGCAAGAATTAGTGCTTTTTTGTGGATGACTAATTATAGATATAATGGAATGTTATATAAGTATAGGTATTTATATATATGTATACATATATATATATATATACCATGTATATATATCTATCATCTATCTATACCATATCTTCCTTATACATTCATTGATTGATGAACATTTGGGTTGCTTCCATATCTTAGCTATGGTAAATAACACTACTATAAACATAGTGGTGCATCGATCCCTTTGAATTAGTGCTTTTCTATTCTTTGGATAAATACCCGAAGTGCAGTTGCTGGATCATAGGATACTTTTATCTTTAAGTTTTTGAGGAACCTCCATGCCGGTTTCCACAGTGGCTGCTGCAGTTTGCAATTCCCACCACCAGTGAAAGAGGGTTCCCATTTGCCACATCCTGGTCAGCACCTGTTACTGTTTTTAGCCATTCTGACATTCTGAGGTGTTATCTCTTTGTAGTTTTGATTGCATTTCCCTAATTACCAGTGATGTTGAGCATATGTTCATGTCTCTGTTGGCCATCTGGATGTCTTCTTTGGAGAAATGTCTGTTCATGACTTCTACCCATGTTTTAATTGGATTATTTGTTATTGGGATGTTTAATTTTATGTTATTTATATATTTTATATATTTGTGAATTTATATTTTAAATATTTATGAATTTTATATGTTCTTATATAGGTTCTTATATAGGTATAAACGCTTTATGGGATATGTCATTTTCAAATATCTTCTCCAATACAAGAGATTGCCTTTTAGTTTTGTTGTTTGCTTCACTGTGCAGAAGTTTTTATTTTGATATAGTTCTAATAGTTTATTCTTACTTTTGGTTCCCCTATCTCAGGAAACATAGCTTGAAAAAAAATGACTACGGCCAGTGACAGACAGATTACTGCCTAAGTTGTCTTCTAGGATTTTTATGGTTTCAGGTTCCATATTTAGGTCTTTAATCCATTTTGAATTTATAAAAATGTATGGGGTGAGGAAGTGGTCCAATTCCTTTCTTTTGCATGTTCGTGTCCAGTTTTCCCAACACCATTTATTGAAGAGATTGTACTTTTCCCATTGGATACTGGTTCCTGTTTTGTTGATTACTTGACCCTATAGTTGTGGGTTCATTTCTGTTGTAGTTGTGGGTTTTTTTATTCTGTTCCATTGAATATTCTGTTCCACTGTTTGTTTTTGTGACAGTACCACAATATTTTTATTACTATAGCTTTGTAATAAAGCTGGAAGTCTGGAATTGTATGCCTCCAGCTTTGCTTTTCTTTTCAAAAATCACTTTGTCTAATTAGGGTATTTTTTAGAATTGTTTGTTCTAGCTCTGTGAAAAAATAGTGTTGGTATTTTGATAGGGATTACTTTGAATTTGTAGATTTTAGTATAGACTTTTTTTTTACTTTATTTAAGCTTTATTTAAACATATGATGTAACCCCACCACCCTCACCCAACCCCTCTTCCCCCCACCCCCCTCAGTTTGTTTTATGACATTAAGAGTCTCTTTTGGTTTTTCTCCCTCCCGATCCCATCTTCTTTCATTTTTACTTTTCCTACCACCTTAACTCCCACCCCCATTGCATCTCCACTTCCTCATATCAGGGAGATCATGTGGTAGTTGTCTTTCTCCAGTTGACTTATTTCGCTAAGCATAATACGCTCTAGTTCCATCCATGTCGTCGCATCAAAAGAAATGAAATCTTACCATTTCCGACGACATAGTATAGACATTTTAACAATATTTGTTTTTCTAACCTATGAGGATGGAGTGTCTTTCCCTTTCTGTCACCTTCAGTGTCTTTCATCAGCATTTTGTAGTTTCCAGAGTATAGTTCTCTCACCTCTTTAGTTAGGGTTATTCCTAGGTATCTTCTTATTTTATGTGCAATTTTAAATGGAATTATTTTCTTAATTTCTCCTCTTGCTTCTTCATTATTGGAATACAGAAATGCAACATATTTTTGTACATTTTTTTATCCTGTGTCTTTACCAAATTCATTTATCATATGTAGTAATATTTGGTGGAGGGTTCTGGGTTTGCTATATACAGTTTTGTGTCAGGTGCAAATAATGAAAGTTTTACTTTTCCTTACTGATTTGGATGCCTTTTATTTCTTTGTGTTGTCTGATTACTGTAACCAGCACTTTCAGTACTATGTTGAATTAAAAGTGGTGAGAGTAGACATCCTTGTCTTCTTCTACATGTTAGAAGAAAAGCTCCCATTTTTTCCCACATTGCAGAGGTGTGAGCTGTGGATTTTTTCATATTTTATACTGAATTTTTATACTGAATTTATTTGATTTATTGTATTTTATTTTATACTCAACTTTATTATGTTGAGGCACTTTCCCGCTAAACTTACCTTGTTGAGGGTTTTTATCATGAACCGATGTTGTACTTTGTTAAATGTTTACCTGTGTCTCTTACTGATGTGATGTATCACATTAATTGATTTCTAAATATTGAACCACCCTTGCGTCCCAGGAATAAATCTCACTAGATCATGATGAACAGTTTTAAAAAATATATTGTTGAATTTGGTTTGCTATTATTTTACTGAGGACATTTGCATCTATGTTCATCAGAAATATTGGCCTATATTTCTCTTTTTCAATGGTGTCATTATCTAGTTTTGGTATAAATATAATCCTAGCCGCATCAAATGAATTTTAAAGTTTTTGTTCCTTTGCTATTTTTTGAGATGTTTGGAAGAATAAATATTAACCCTTCTTTAAAAATTTGGTAGAATTCATCGTGAAGCCGCCTGGTCTTATACTATTTTTGTTTGAAGGTTTTGTTTTGTTTTTATTATTGATTCAATTTCTTTGCTAACTATCAGTCTGTTCAAATTTTCTATTTCTTCTTGTTTCAGTTTGGTAGTTTATATGTTCCTAGAAATGTATCCATTTTATTTAGGTTGTCCTAATTTTTGGCATATGATTTTCATATTTTTTATAATTAATTTTGTATTGATGGCATTGGTTTTATTTTTCCTCTTTTATTAGTTATTTTGTTTATTTGAGTCTTTTCTCCTTTTTTCTTAATAATTCTGACTAGAGGATTGTCAATGTATTGATTTTTTTTTCACAAAACCAGCTCCAGCTTTCATTGATCTGTTCTATTGTTTTCTTGTTGTTGTTTTGTTTTAGTTTTAGTTTGTTTATTATTTATTTTCCTCTTATCTTTACCATTTCATTCCTTCTGCTGCTTTTAGTTTCATTTGTTGTTCTTTTTCTAGCTCTTTTAGGTACAAGGATTAGTTGTTTATTTGAGGTTTCTCTTGTTTCTTAAAGTAGGCCTATATTTCTACAGATTCCCCTCAGAGAACTGCTTTTGTTGTGTCTGAAAGATATTGGACCATTGTGTTTTCATTTTAACTGTTTCCATGTATTTTTTAATACTTCTTTTATCTCCTGCTTGACCCATTCATTGTTCAGTAGTGAATTATTTAACTTTGAAGTACTTATGATCTTTCCAGATTTTTTTTTTCTCTTGGTTGACTTTTAGTTTCTTAGAGTTGTGGTCAAAAAAGATTCATGATATGATTGTAATCTTCTTGAATTGATGAGTCTTGTTTTGTGGCCTAATATGTGATCCATGATGGAGAATGCTCCATATTCACTTAAAAAGAACATGTATTCTCTTGTTTTAAAATCAAGTGTTCTGAGGCACCAGGGTGACTCAGTTGGTTAAACATCTGACTCTTGATTTTTGGCTCAGGTCAAGATTTCACAATCATGAGATTGAGCCCCACATCAGGCTCTGCAGTCAGCAGGGAGTGTACTGGAGATTTTCCATCTACCCCTCCCCCTGCTCACATTCTCTATCTAAAATAAATAAATAAATAAATCTTTAAAAAATAACAAAATCGAATGTTCTGAATATATCTGTTGGATCCTTTTGTTTTAGTGTGCTTTCCTAAACCACAGTATTCTTATTCTTTTTTTGGATGATAGGCTCTTAAAGTCTACTAATATTATTGTATTATTACAGATCAGTTCTTTTATCTTTCTTACTAGTTGTTTTATGTATTTTGGTGCTCTTATTTTGATGCATAAATATTAATACCTGTTATATCTTCTGGATAGATTATCTTCTTTATTATTATATAATGTCTTTCTTTGTCTCTTATTATGGTCTTTGTTTCAAAGTCTATTTTGTCTGTTCAGAATATTGCTACACCACTTTTTTTGATATCCATTAGCACAATGCATATTTCTCCATTCCCTCACGTTCAACCTATGGATGGTTTTAGAACTAAAATGAATATCTTGCAGGCAACATATTGATGAGTCTTTTTTTTTTCTTTTAAGATTTTATTTATTTGTTTGACAGAGATCACAAGTAGTCAGAGAGGCAGGCAGAGAGGCGGGGGGGGGGGAAGCAGGCTCCTTGCTGAGCAGAGAGTCCGAAGCAGGGCTCAATCCCAGGACCCTGAGATCATGACCTGAGCCGAAGGCAGAGGCTTTAACCCACTGAGCCACCCAGGCACCCCAATACTGCAGTATTTTCAAAGTATTAAGTTTGTCATGAGATGGCATTGAACTAGTTATTTCATCAATAAGTTGCTTTCCTAACGTTAATTATTGTTATGATAAAGATGAAATTATTACGCCTGATGAGTCTTTTTCAAAAACTTTTATTTATTTTTAAAATTTCTTTTCAGAGTTCCAGAATTCATTGTTTATGCACCATACCCAGTGCTCTATGCAATATGTGCCCTCGATAATACCCATCACCAGTCTCACCCATCTCCCACCACCCATCACCCCTCCAAAACCCTCAGATTGTTTTTCAGAGTCCACAGTCTCTCATGATTCATCTCCCCCTCCAATTTCCCCCAACTCCCTTCTACTCTCCATCTCTCCATGTCTTCCTTGTTATTTCTTATGCTCCACAAATAAGTGTGAACCCATATGATAATTGACTCTCTCTGCTTGACTTATTTCACTTAGCATAATCTATTCCAGTCCTGTCCATGTTGATACAAAAGATGAGCCTTTTAAAGTTTATTTTTTTTTATCAACTCTCTCATTCTATGGTTTTGAGTGGAGTATTTAGTCCATTTAATTTGAAATAATTATTGATAGATGATATTGATTATTGATTGATAGATATTGATGTGCAGCTCAATCCTATGACTGTGAAAACATGAGCTGAGCCAAACTCAAGAATCAGATGTTTAACCAACAGAGACCAGATACCCCAGAACACTTGATTTAAAAAAAACGAGAGAATACACTTTCTTTTTCCAAAACTTCAGGTTTTGTTACTCTTAAAAAAATTATTTTAACTTTTCAGTGTTCTGAGATTCATTGTTTATGCATCATACACAGTAATCCATGAAATATGTGCCCTCCTTAATACCACCAATAGGTTTACCCATCCTCCAACTACCCTCCAAAACCCTCAGTTTGTTTCTCAGAATCCCCAGTCTCTCATGCTTCATACCCCCTTCCGATTTCCTCCAACTCCCCTCTCCTCTCCATATCCCAATGTCCTGTGCATTATTCCTTATGCACCACAAACAAGCGAAACCATATGATAATTGACTCTCTGCTTATTTCACTCAGCATAATCTCAAATCTCAAACATGTTGATACAAAAGTTGGGTATTCATACTTTCTGATGGAGAAATAATACTCCATTGTATATATGGACTATATCTTCTTTACCATTTGTCTGTGGAAGGGCATCTTCTTTCCACAGTTTGGCCACATTGCTGCTATGAACACTGGGGTACAGATGGCCCTTCTTTTCACTACATCTGTATCTTTGGGGTAAATAACCAGTAGTGCAATTGCAGGGTCATAGGATAGCTCTATTTTTAATTTTTTAAGGAATCTCCACACTGTTCTCCAAATGGCGGCACCAACTTGCATTCCCAACAACAGTGTAAGAGGCTTCCCCTTTCTCCACATCCTCTCCAACACATGTTGTTTACTGTCTTGTTAATATTGGCCATTCTAACTGGTGTAAGGTGGTATCTCAATGTGGTTTTCATTTGAATCTCCCTGATGGCTAATGATAAACATTTTTTCATGTGTCTGTTAGCCAATTGTATGTCTTCTTTGGAGAAGCATCTGTTCATGTCTTCTGCCATTTTTTGATGTGACTATCTGTGTTTTGAGTGTTGAGTTCAAGGTGTTCTTTATAGATCTTAGATATCAGCACTTTGTCTGTAGTGTCATTTGCAAATATCTTCTCCAATTCTGTGGGCTACCTCTTGGGTTTTTTTTTTTTTTTTGACTGTTTCCTTTGCTGTGCAGAAGTTTTTATCTTGATGATGTTCCAAAAGTTCATTTTTGCTTTTGTTTCCTTTGCCTTTGAGACATGTTTTGAAAGAGGTTGCTGTGGCCAATGTTGAAGAGGTTATTGCTTATGTTCTCTCCTGGGATTTTGATAGATTCCTGCCTCACGTTGAGGTCTTCTATTCCCTTCAAGTTTATATTTGTGTACAGTGTAAGAGAATGGTCTAGTATCATTCATCTATACATAATTGTCCAATTTCCCCAGCACAATTTATTGAAGAGACTGTCTTTTTTCCACAGGATATTTTTTCCTGCTTTGTCAAAGATTATTTGACTTTAGAGTTATGGGTCCAATTCTGGGCTCTCTACTTTGTGCCAGTGACATGCTGTCTTTGTGATCACAGCTTTGTAGTAAAGCTTGAAATCAGGCAATGTGATGCCCCCAGTTTTGTTTTTCTTTTCAACATTTCCTTAGCAATTTGGGGTCTTCTGGATCCATACAAATTTTAGGATTGTTTGTTCCAGCACATTGAAAAATGCCAGTGGAATTTTGATCAGATGGCAATGAAAGTATAGAATGCTCTGGGCAGTATAGACATTTCAACAATGTTTATTCTTCTGATCCATGAGCATGGAATGCTTTTCTATCTTCTTGTGTGTCTTCTTCAATTTCTTTCAAGAGTCTTCTGTAGTTCCTTGAGTACAGATCCTTTACCTCTTTGGTTAGGTTTATTCCCAGGTATCTTATTGTTCTCGGTGCTATAGTAAATGGAATCAATTCTCTAATTTCCCTTTATATATTTCATTGTTAGTGTACAAGACAGCAACTGATTTCTGTGCATTGATTTCGTATCTTGCCACATTACTGAATTGCTGTATGAGTTCTAGTAGTTTGGGGATAGAGTCTTTTGCGTTTTCCATATAAAGTATCATGTCATCTGTGCAGAGAGAGATTGACTTCTTCTTTGCTGATTTGAATGTTTTATTTCTTTATGTTGTCTGATTGCTGTTACTAGGACCTCTAGTACTATGTTGAATAACAGTGGCAAGGGTGGGCATCCTTGTCATGTTCCTGATCTTTTCCCATTGAGGATGATATTCACTGTGGGTTTTTCATAGATAGATTTTATGAAGCTGAGGAAGGTTCCCTCTATCCCTATACTTTGAATCATTTTAATCAGGAACGGATGCTGTATCTTGTCAAATGTTTTTTCAGCATCAATTGAGAGGACCATCTCGTCCTTCTCTCTTCTTTTATTGATGTGTTCTATCACATTGATTGATTTGCAAATGTTGAACCACCCTTGCATCCCAGGGATAAATCGCACCTGGTCATGGTGTATAATCTTTTTAAGGTACTGTTTGATCCAATCAGCTAGGATTTTGTTGAGAATCTTGGCATCTATATTCATCAAGGATATTGGTTTGAAATTTTCCTTTTTAATGGGGTCTTTGCTTGGTTTGGGGATCAGAGTATTGTTGGCTTCATAGAAAGAGTCTGGAAGTTTTCCTTCTGTTTCTATTTTTTGAAACATCTTCTGATGATTGTTTCTATTTCCTTGGTGTTAGTCATGATATCTCCCCTTTTTTTCATAATTTTATTTTTTTTAATTTATTTATTTATTTATTTATTTTTTACTTTATTTAAGCTTTATTTAAACATATGATGTAACCCCACCACCCTCACCCAACCCCTCTTCCCCCCACCCCCCTCAGTTTGTTTTATGACATTAAGTGTCTCTTTTGGTTTTTCTCCCTCCCGATCCCATCTTCTTTCATTTTTACTTTTCCTACCACCTTAACTCCCACCCCCGTTGCATCTCCACTTCCTCATATCAGGGAGATCATGTGGTAGTTGTCTTTCTCCAGTTGACTTATTTCGCTAAGCATAATACGCTCTAGTTCCATCCATGTCGTCGCAAATGGTAAGATTTCATTTCTTTTGATGGCTGCATAGTATTCCATCGTATATATATACCACATCTTCTTTATCCATTCATCTGTTGATGGACATCTAGGTTCTTTCCATAACTTGGCTATTGTGGACATTGCTGCTATAAACATTAAGGTACACGTGCCCCTTTGGATCACTACGTTTGTATCTTTAGGATAGATACCCAGTAGTGCAATTGCTGGGTCATAAGGTAGCTCTATTTTCAATTTTTTGAGGAACCTCCATGCTGTTTTCCAGAGTGGTTGCACCAGCTTGCATTCCCACCAACAGTGTAGGAGGGTTCCCCTTTCTCCACATCCTCGCCAGCATCTGTCATTTCCTGACTTGTTCATTTTAGCCATTCTGACTGGTGTGAGGTGGTATCTCATTGTGGTTTTGATTTGTATTTCCCTGATGCCCAGTGATGTGGAGCACTTTTTCATGTGTCTGTTGGCCATCTGGATGTCTTCTTTGCAGAAATGTCTGTTCATGTCCTCTGCCCATTTCTTGATTGGATTATTTGTTCTTTGGGTGTTGAGTTTGCTAAGCTCTTTGTAGATTTTAGATACTAGCCCTTTATCTGATATGTCATTTGCAAATATCTTTTCCCACTCTGTCAGTTGTCTTTTGGTTTTGTTGACTGTTTCCTTTGCTGTGCAAAAGCTTTTGATCTTGATGAAGTCCCAATAGTTCATTTTTTCCCTTGCTTCCCTTGCCTTTGGCGTTGTTCCTAGGAAGAAGTTGCTGCGGCTGAGGTCGAAGAGGTTGCTGCCTGTGTTCTCCTCAAGGATTTTGATGGATTCCTTTCTCACGTTGAGGTCCTTCATCCATTTTGAGTCTATTTTCGTGTGTGGTGTAAGGAAATGGTCCAATTTCATTTTTCTGCATGTGGCTGTCCAATTTTCCCAACACCATTTGTTGAAGAGGTTATCCTTTTTCCATTGGATGTTCTTTCCTGCTTTGTCGAAGATTAGTTGACCATAGAGTTGAGGGTCTATTTCTGGGCTCTCTATTCTGTTCCATTGATCTATGCGTCTGTTTTTGTGCCAGTACCATACTGTCTTAATGATGACAGCTTTGTAGTAGAGCTTGAAGTCGGGAATTGTGATGCCAACCAACTTTGGTTTTCTTTTTCAATATTCCTTTGGCTATTCAAGGTCTTTTCTGGTTCCATATAAATTTTAGGATTATTTGTTCCATTTCTTTGAAAAAATTGGATGGAATTTTGATAGGCATTGCATTAAATGTGTAGATAGCTTTAGGTAACATAGACATTTTCACGATATTTATTCTTCCAATCCATGAGCATGGAACATTTTTCCATGTCTTTGTGTCTTCCTCAATTTCTTTCATGAGTACTTCATAGTTCTCTGAGTATAGATTCTTTGCCTCTTTCGTTAGGTTTATTCCTAGGTATCTTATGGTTTTGGGTGTAATTGTAAATGGGATTGACTCCTTAATTTCTCTTTCTTCTGTCTTGTTGTTGGTGTAAAGAAATGCAACTGATTTCTGTGCATTGATTTTATGTCCTGACACTTTACTGAATTCCTGTACAAGCTCTAGCAGTTTTGGAGTGGAGCCTTTTGGGTTTTCCACATAGTATCATATCATCTGCAAAGAGCGATAGTTTGACTTCTTCTTTGCCGATTTGGATGCCTTTAATTTCTTTTTGTTGTCTGATTGCTGAGGCTAGGACTTCTAGTACTATGTTGAATAGCAGTGGTGATAGTGGACATCCCTGCCGTGTTCCTGACCTTAACGGAAAAGCTCTCAGTTTTTCTCCATTGAGAATGATACTTGCCGTGGGTTTTTCATAGATGGCTTTGATAATATTGAGGTATGTGCCTTCTATCCCTACACTTTGAAGAGTTTTGATTAGGAAGGGATGTTGCACTTTATCAAATGCTTTTTCAGCATCTATTGAGAGTATCATATGGTTCTTGTTCTTTCTTTTGTTAATGTACTGTATCACATTGATTGCTTTGCGGATGTTGAACCAACCCTGCTGCCCTGGAATAAATCCAATTGGTCGTGGTGAATAATCCTTTTAATGTACTGTTGGATCCTATTGGCTAGTATTTTGGTGAGAATTTTCGCATCTATGTTCATCAAGGATATTGGTCTGTAATTCTCTTTTTTGATGGGATCCTTGTCTGGTTTGGGGATCAAGGTGATGCTGGCCTCATAAAATGAATTTGGAAGTTTTCCTTCCATTTCTATTTTTTGGAACAGATTCAGGAGAATAGGAATTAATTCTTCTTTAAATGTTTGGTAGAATTCCCCTGGGAAGCCATCTGGCCCTGGGCTTTTGTTTGTGTGGAGATTTTGGATGACTGTTTCAATCTCCTTACTGGTGATGGGCCTATTCAGGTTATCTATTTCTTCCTGGTTCAGTTTTGGCAGTTTATATGTCTCTAGGAAAGCATCCATTTCTTCCAGATTGTCGAATTTGTTGGCATAGAGTTGTTCATAATATGTTCTTATGATTGTTTGTATTTCTTTGGTGTTGGTTGTGATCTCTCCTCTTTCATTCATGATTTTATTTATTTGGGTCCTTTCTCTTTTCTTTTGGATAAGTCTGGCCAGGGGTTTATCAATCTTATTAATTCTTTCAAAGAACCAGCTCCTAGTTTCATTGATTTGTTCTATTGTTTTTTTGGTTTCTATTTCATTGATTTCTGCTTTGATCTTTATTATTTCTCTTCTCCTGCTGGGTTTAGGCTTTCTTTGTTGTTCTCTCTCGAGTTCCTTAAGGTGTCGGTTTAGGTTGTGTATTTGAGACCTTTCCTGTTTCTTGAGATAGGCTTGTATCGCTATATATTTTCCTCTCAGGACTGCCTTTGCTGTGTCCCACAGATTTTGGACCGTTGTGTTTTCATTATCATTTGTTTCCATGGTTTTTTTCAATTCTTCTTTAATTTCCTGGTTGACCCATTCATTTTTTAGAAGGATGCTGTTGAGCCTCCATGTATTTGTGCTCTTTCCACATTTCCTCTTGTGATTGAGTTCTAGCTTCAGAGCATTGTGGTCTGAAAATATGCAGGGAATGATCCCAATCTTTTGATACCTGTTGAGACCTGATTTATGACCCAGGATGTGATCTATTCTGGAGAATGTTCCATGGGCACTAGAGAAGAACGTGTATTCTGTTGCTTTGGGGTAGAATGTTCTGAATATATCTGTGATGTCCATCTCGTCCAGTGTGTCATTTAAGACCTTTATTTCCTTGTTGATCTTTTGCTTGGATGATCTGTCCATTTCAGTGAGGGGTGTATTAAAGTCTCCAACTATTATTGTATTCTTGTCAATGTGTTTCTTTGATTTTGTTATTAATTGGTTTATATAGTTGGCTGCTCCCATGTTAGGGGCATAGATATTTAAAATTGTTAGATCTTCTTGTTGGACAGACCCTTTGAGTATGATGAAGTGTCCTTCCTCATCTCTTATTATAGTCTTTGGCTTAAAATCTAATTGATCTGATATAAGGATTGCCACCCCAGCTTTCTTCTGATGTCCATTAGCATGGTAAATTGTTTTCCACCCCCTCACTTTCAATCTGGAGGTGTCTTCAGGTCTAAAATGAGTTTCTTGTAGGCAGCATATGGATGGGTTTTGTTTTTTTATCCATTCTGAAACCCTGTGTCTTTTGATTGGGGCATTTAGCCCATTTACATTCAGGGTAACTATTGAGAGATATGAGTTTAGTGCCATTGTATTGCCTGTATGGTGATTGTTACTGTATAATGTCTCTGTTCCTTTCTGGTAATACTTTTAGGGTCTCTCTTTGCTTAGAGGACCCCTTTCAATATTTCCTGTAGAGCTGGTTTGGTGTTTACAAACTCTTTCAGTTTTTGTTTGTCCTGGAAGCTTTTTATCTCTCCTTCTATTTTCAATGATAACCTAGCTGGATAAAGTATTCTTGGCTGCATGTTTTTCTCGTTTAGTGCTCTGAATATATCATGCCAGTTCTTTCTGGCCTGCCAGGTCTCTGTGGATAAGTCTCCTGCCAATCTAATATTTTTATCATTGTACGTTACAGACTTCTTGTCCCGTGCTGCTTTCAGGATTTTCTCTTTGTCGCTAAGACTTGTAAATTTTACTATTAGATGGCGGGGTGTGGGTCGGTTCCTACTGATTTTGAGAGGTGTTCTCTGCACATCCTGGATTTTGATGCTTGCTGCCCTTGCTATATTAGGGAAATTCTCTACAATAATCCTCTCCAGTATACCTTCTGCTCCTATTTCTCTTTCTTCTTCTTCTGGAATCCCAATTATTCTAATGTTGTTTCGTCTTATGGCATCACTTATCTCTCGAATTCTCCCCTCGTGGTCCAGTAGTTGATTGTCTCTCTTTTGGTCTGCTTCATTATTCCCTGCCATTTGGTCTTCTATATCACTAATTCTGTCTTCTGCCTCATTTATCCTAGCAGTAAGAGCCTCCATTTTTGATTGCACCTCATTAATAGCTTTTTTTATTTCAACTTGATTAGACTTTATTTCTTTTATTTCTCCAGAAAGGGTTTTTATTTCTCCTGACAGGGTTTCTCTAATATCTTCCATACCTTTTTCGAGCCCGGCTAGAACCTTGAGAATCGTCATCCTGAATTCCAGATCTGACATATTACCAATGTCTGTATTGATTAGGTCCCTAGCCTTCGGTCCTGCCTCCTGTTCTTTTTTTTGTGGTGAGTTTTTCCGCCTTGTCATTTTGTCCAGATAAGAATCCTCTGTTATCCCTGTTAAGTGAACTTGGTCTTGGCTGTATTTCTTTGATCTTCTGGGGGAGGGGCCTGTTGTAGTGATTCTCAGGTGTCTTTGCCCCAGGCGGAGTTGCAGCACCCCTACCAGGGGCCGGGCTGAGTCACCCTCTCAGGTTTGCTTTCAGGAGCTTTTGTTCCCTGAAGCGCTTTCTGCAGAGTTCCGGAGGACGGGAATGACAATGGCGGCCTCCCAATCTCCGGTTCAGAGGAGCCGAGAGCTCGGGGCCCCAGTCTTCAGGGCGCCTTCAGAGAAAAGCGTTTAATCCCTCCAGTCTCCCTAGCCCGCGTTTGCGCCGGAGAGTGCGCGCGCGCGCCGGCCCGCAGACACCGCGCGCCCACAGACACTGCAGGCCCGCAGACTCCGAGGGCCGCCGACACCGCGGGCCCGCCGACACTGCGCGCACCCGCAGACCACGCGCGCCGTAGACCCAGACCGCGCTCAGAGAAAATTGTGCCTAAGCAGTCCCGTCTCACTGGCTTTTGGGAGCTCCGAGCTCACCCAGCCTGTGACCAAGCATCTCTGTCTCTGGCAGAGTCCCACCTGGAGTCTCCGGACCCCGTAGATCCCTGAGCTCTCCCGGGTCGGAGTCTCCCCGGATCTCGTGGGGACCCTCGCACAGAGCACCGGTCCGTGTCACAGACCACTAGGAAATCTCGGCTCTGTCTCCGCAGCCGGCTTCCCTGCTCTAATACCTGTGAGCTCTGCGACACTCAGACACCCCCGATCCTTCTGTGATCCCGCGGGACCTGAGTCCACGTTGTCCCTGTGAGGTCTTCACCCCAGTTTAGCCTCTGGAGCGATGTCCCTCCGTGGAGCCGACTTTTAAAAGTTCTGATTTTGTGCTCCGCCGCTTGCCGGGAGCCGGCCCCTCCCCCTGGGGTCTATCTTCCCGTCGCGTTGGATTCACTTCTCCGCTGGTCCTACCTTTCAGAAAGTGGTCGATTTTCTGTTCCTAGAATTGTTGTTTTTCTTCTCTTCGATCTCCTGTTGGATTTGTAGGTGTTCGGAATGGTTTGATAGGCTATCTAGCTGATCTCCTGCTGGCTGATGTCGTCTCAGCATCCTACTTCTCCGCCATCTTGACTCCCCATAATTTTATTAATTTGGGTCCTCTCTCTTTTATTTTGGATTAATTCAGCCAGTAGTTTATTGATCTTACTGATTCTTCCAAAGAACAAGCTTCTCGTTTCATTGATGTGCTCTACTGTATCTCTAGTTTCTATCTCATTGATGTCTACTCTAATTGTGATTATGTCCCTTCTTGTGCTTTGGGTTGGCTTAACTTGTTGTTGATTTTCCAGTTTTTTAAGGCATAAAGAGGGTTGGTATATTTGGAGTTGTTCAATTTCTTTGACTGAAGATTGGATGGCTATGTGTTTCCCCCTTAGAACTGCCCTTGCCAAGTCCCATAGGTTTTGGACCGATGTGTCTTAATTCTCATTGGTTTCCAGGAATTTTTTAGGTTCTTCTTTTATTTCCTGGTTGATCCAAACACTCTTAAGCAGGGTGGTTTTTAACTTTCAAGTGTTTGAATTCCTTCCAAACCTTTTCTTGTGGTTGAGTTTCAGTTTTAAAGCATTGTGGTCTGAGAATTTTCAGGGAATAATCTCAATCTTTGGTATCAGTTGAGCCTTGATGTGTGACCCAGTATGTTTTCTATTCTGGAGAAAGTTCCATGAATAAGTATTCTGTTGTTTTAGGGTGGAATGTTCTGTGTATACTTATGAGGTCCATCTGGTCCAATATGTCATTCAAAGCTCTTATTTCTTTGTTGATTTTCTGCTTGGATGAGCTATTACTGAGAGTGTCATGTTAAGATCCCATAGTATTAATGTATTCTTGTCAATATGACTCTTTATTTTGATTCATTGTTGGCTTATGTAGTTGGCTGCTCCCATGTTAGGGGCATAAATATTTACAATTGTTACATCTTCCTGGTGGATAGAACCCTTAAGAATGATGTATTGTCCTTATTTATAACTAACTATAGTCTTCAGTTTAAAATGTAATTTGTCTGATATGAGAATCGCTACCCCAACTTTCTTTTGAGGCCCATTGACATGAAAGGTGTTTCTCCATCCCTTCACTTTCAGTCTGGTTGTATCTTTAGGTTCCAAATGTGTCTCTTGTAGACTGTATATGGACAGGTCCTGTTGTTTTATCCAATCTGCAACCCTGTGCTCTTTTATGGACATATTTAGGCTGTTCACATTGAGACTGATTATTGAAAGATACGTTTTTATTGACATCATGTTGCCTGTGAAGTCCTTGTTACTATAGATTGTTTCTGTACATTTCTGTTCTATGTCATTCTTGGGTTCTTTCTTCTTTTATAGAACCCCTCCCTTAAAATTTCTTAGTGTCAGCTTGGTGGTCAAATACTTTTACATACCTTGCCAGTCTTGGAAGTTCTTTATCTTTCCATCCATTTTGAATGTCAGCCTTGCTGGATAAAGTATTCTTGGCTGCATCTTCTTTTTTTTTTTTTTTTTAAGATTTTATTTATTTATTTGTCAGATAGAGAGTGCAGGAGCGAGCACAGGCAGACAGAGTGGCAGGCAGAGGGAGAAGCAGGCTCACTGCTGAGCAAGGAGCCCGATGTGGGACTCGATCCCAGGACGCTGGGATCATGACCTGAGCCGAAGGCAGCTGCTTAACCAACTGAGCCACCCAGGCGTCCCTTGGCTGCACCTTCTTTTCTTTTGTGCCCTGAATATGTCTTGCCAGCCCTTTCTGGGTTGCTAGGTTTCTGTGGACTGTCATTATTTCTGATGGACTTTCCTCTGTATGTAAGGAAATGGAACCCTTGTTCCATTCACAGATTGTGAAAAATTTCGTCCAGAATTTGTTCAAGTATATCTTCTAGTCTTCTCTCTTTCTCCACCCCCTCAGGGATCTCAATAATTCTGATGCTGGAATGTTTCATGGCATCATTTCCCCCCCTAATTCTGTTTTCATGTCTTCTAAGCTGTTTATTCCAGTCTTCCTCCTGATCCTTTTTCTTTATCAGTTTGTCCTCTAGATCACTACTTCTTTCTTCTGCCTTGGTTACCCTAGCTGTTAGAATATTTAGATTAGATTGGATCTCATTGATAGCATTTTTAACTTCTGTCAGGTCAGTTCTCACTTTTGCCCTTAGAGATTCTATGTTGTCACTAATGGTTTTCTCCAACTTAGCAATTGCCTGGGTAATTGTTGCCCTGAATTCCCTTTCAAACATATTGTTTGTTTCCATAATCAACAGTTCTAATGGTGAGGACAGTCTCTGAATTTTTTCTCTGTTGGGTGTTCTTCCTCCTAGTCATTTTGGTTAAAGGTGGTTGAGGGGATGTATAGCTGAATATATTACTGACAGTCCAGGCAAGTTACAGCCTGAAAAGTTTTAGAGCAATTGGAAGTCATCACCTAAAAGAAAGAAAAAAGAGAAAGAGAGAGAGAGAAAAAAAAGAGAGAGAGAGAGAGAGAAAATCCAGCCAAAATGATTCCCCAAAGTAAGATTTATGAGGTATATAAACTAAAATGGACAAATAAAAAGACCAACAAAAATTAATGACAAAAAAAAAAGAACCTAGCCAAAATGTATCCCAAGAATAGGATTTAAATAATACCAGAACAAAACACATGCACAGAAACACTGACAGAAGAAAAAGATGGGAGGGTTGTTATAAATCCTCGATGTGGTTGAAGACGTTTATTTTGATTCTTGCTTGGTGTATCTTGATATCTTTGTTAAAGGACTCAACTTTCCAGAGGTAAAGGGAGATTAAAACTGGTTTATATATAGTGGTAATATTGAATAGGGAAAGAGGATTACCTTGAAGTTTATATCTATATGTATATTTTAAAAAAGGAGAAAAGTAAAAGAAAAAACACAGGTATATGTATGAAAAAAGTTCAAGTTAAAAGGTTATTATGGAATATGTTGTATTAAACCTCTAGTTGTAATGGTAAGTAGGTTAAAAAATTAGAAAGGACAAGAATAGCAAGAACAAATTAAAAATAAAAGTTCTATCTATGAAATATACAGGTTTTAGGGTAATACCATGAGCTTAATATACTGTTTTCCCCTGACATTGGGGGTTTATGGTTTTATAGGGACCCTGTGGTGGTTTTCCTCTCATTTTGGGGGGCTGGCTTTCTGTGGGAGGGGCCTGCCTCGTTGTTTTTCAGGCAGTCTTGCTTGGGTGGAGTCCTCCTGCACTCTATCAAGGGGTTGGGCTCTGTGGAAACCATTTTTTCAGGCTTTTGTTTTCTGTATGTTGTTCTTTGGCAGCTTTTTGTGGCTTTTTGGAGCTTTAGTGAAAAGCTAACTGCACCCAGACCTCCACCTCAGAGAGAAGCCTCAGTTTCCTCCCCTTTGGGTGGTCCAGAACACACTGACTCCCCGTTTGCAAACTTCGCTGAATAGCACAGCCTCCCACAGGCGATGTGCACCCCCAGCCATCATCTCAGTGGTCACCCAAGGTGCCCGTTTGTGTCTGCACCCTTATGCCATAAAACCACAAGCCATATTGATTCAGGGAGACCGCTTTTGGTTGCTGCCTCTGTTGGGACTGCTGTCTGGGTTCCAGGCCCATGCAAGGTACTCTCAGAACCTTTTGTTGTACAGGTTGCAGAAGGATAACCCAACCAGAGATCACACCAGGTTCTCCTACAAGGAATGGAAGAGTCTAGAACCTTGCCGGTCCTAGAGATCATGCCCACAGCAAGCTCTCAGGCATGGGTGGGGAGTACTCACAGAGTACTCGCAGAGCAAAAAGGCTGTGGTTCTAGAGAGGGCTGGCTTGTGCCCACACCAGACTCTCCCATGTGCAGACAGGAGTGAACCCAGCTGAGTGGGGTGCAAGCAGGACAAGGCTGGGGGCTTAGGGTCCAGGAACTGGAGGTTCTGCTGCACTCTCCCTGGGATGGGTGGTCACCAGCAATGGCCATCCTTGGTCCATGGGCTTAGGCCCATGTCAGTGACCGCCCGATTCCACCAGTTCTCCCTTAAGATCTTTTACTCTTTTTGAGTGCTTTTAACCAGACTCCAAGTTAATGCTGGTCCCCAACCACAGGGCCCTATTATATTGGGGCATTACTTTATTTTTTTTTAAAGATTTTATTTATTTATTTGACAGACAGAGGTCACAAGTAGGCGGAGAGGCAGGCAGAGAGAGAGGGAGAAGCAGGCTCCCTGCTGAGCAGAGAGTCTGACGTGGGACTCGATCCCAGGACCCTGAGATCATGACCGGAGTCGAAGGCAGAGGTTTAACCCACTGAGCCACCCAGGCACCCCAGGGGGCATTACTTTCTAATGGGTCTCTTCTGGTGGCTCCATCCCCCTTCTGTTTATCCTCCAATATCAGTCCAAGTGTTCCCATTCCACTTTACCTCTCCACTGATGTCTTCTGCTCCCGTAGAGATTCAGAAGTGTATAATCTTACATCTCTGGCTGATTTCATGGGTGTCCGGAGTGTTCTAGTAGATATTTAGCTCACTTTAGGGTATCAATTGAAACAGGGTCTTGTACGTCTTTGTCATCTTGCCTCTTCTTCCCACACTTTCTTTTTTAAGTGAATATGGAACAACATTCTCCATCATGGATCAAGTATTAGGCCACAAGACAAAACTCACCAAATTCAAGAAGATTAGTCATACCACACATCTTATCTGACCACAATTCTATAAAACTAGATATCAACAGGGGGAAAAATATTGACATTTTATCACTTTTTTGTGTTTTTCTTTCTTTTTTCTCTTTTTAGCTTTTCTGTGATATTTTCTTGTCTTTCTTTCATGGTATGCTGATTTTATTTAGTGATATACTTGGATTCATTTCTATTATTCTTTGCATATCTATCAGTTTTTTTTTTAATTTATATTTACCATTAGGATTATACATAAACTTTTCTGCATATAGCAGTCTATATTAAGTTGATGGTCATTTAAATTTGAACGCATTCTTTTCTCCTTTCCTCTCCATGTTTTAGATGCATGCTATTATATTTTATATCTTTTTTTGGTGAGCTTCTTCACTGATTTTTTACAGAAATATTCAATCTTACTGTTTTGTGTTTCTTATGTCTATACTGTCACATTTGGTCTCTCCTTTCCACTCAGAGTCCCCTTTAATATTTCTTGCTGGGCTGATTTAGTGGTCATGAACTTTTGTAGTTTCTTTTTCTCTGGGAACTTTATCTCTCTTTACAAAGGGTTTTTCTTTGTAAGCTAATGACTTCTTTGTCTTGCTACTTCTCTTTTTTAATTTTTATTTATTTATATGACAGAGAGAAAGATCACAAGTAGGCATAGAGGAAGGCAGAGAGGGGCAGTGGGAAGCAGGCTCCCTGCTGAGCAGAGAGCCCGATTCGATGTGGGGCTCAATCCCAGGACCCTGGGATCATGACCTGAGCAGAAGGCAGAGGCTTTAAGCCACTGAGCCATCTAGGTGCCTCTATCTTGCTACTTCTAAGATTTTTTTTTTCCTTATTGCTATATTTTGCCAATTAAATTACAATATGTCTTGGTATGGGTCTGCTTTTGTTGATTTTGACAGGAGTTTTCTGTGCCTCCTGAATCTGGACATGTGTTTCCTACTTCGGTTAGAGAAGTATTTAGCTATTATTTCTTCAAATAAATGACCTGCCACCTTCTCTCTTTTTCTCCTGGGTCACCTCTAATGTGAATGTTATTACATTTGCTGGAGTCATTGAGTTTCCAAAGTCTGTCTTCATTTTGCATAACTCTTTTTTCTCTTGTTCAGTTTGATTACTTTTCATTACTCTGTCTTATAGGTCAATAATCATTCCTCTACTTCTTCCATCCTGCTATTAATTCCATCAAGCGTGTTTCTCATTTCACTTATTGAGCCTTTTATCTGTTCTATATCATTCATTATCTCAGTGTTAAGTGTTTCACTCATGTCTTCCATTCTTTTCTCAAGTTAGTGAGTATGCTTATAGTCATTGATTTAAGTTCTCTATCAGGCATATTACTTTTATCTCTGGTTGTCATCTTGTCTTGTTCTTTCATTGGATATAAATTTCTGTCCTCTCATTGTCTGCTGCTCTGTGTTTGTTTCTGTATGTTGAGAAAATCAACTATATGTTCTGCTCTTGAAAGTAATGGTTTAAAAAAAAAAGATTTTATTTATCTGACAGAGAGAGATCCAAGTAAGCAGAGAGGCAGGTAGAGAGAGAGGGGAAGCAGGCTTCCTGCTGAGCAGGGAGCACGATGTGGGGCTCAATCCCAGGACCCTGGGATCATGACCTGAGCTGAAGGCAGAGGCTTTGACTCACTGAGCCACCCAGGCACCCCCAAAGTAGTAGTTTTATAAAGAGATCCTGAAGTGCCCTACAGTGCAGTGTTGTCTGTTTACCAGAACTTAGGAGGGTATCCTATGTGTGTTGCTTATACCTTACTGTTTTGTCTGAGTAATTTCTCCTCTTAGTGCAGCCATCTTCACTGGCTCTTTGTGTGTCATTATCTGTACTTGTTTTCTGTGGTTGTCACTATGACCCAAGCAGGCCAGCTGTGAACTTGGGAGTGAGGTGGCTAGTTGCACACAACTGGGCATGTTTTGGTGGCTTGGCATGGTGCATGCTAACAAAATTTGCCCTAAGTATAGAGCTAAAGGTAACAGGCTTTGAGTGGGTGAATTTATTGGGCATGGCACAATCATGGGCATGGCACACTATTACCAGCTTAGCTTGCAAGCATCTCTCCAGTTCCACCTCCTGCAGGTGGCTCTATGTTTAGGCTGGCAAGTGAGGAAGTAAATGGTGCCTTCAAGTTCTCTTGTTTTCACCAAAGTTTTTAAACATGCTCTGAAATCTGTGTAAAAAAAAATCTGTCATTTTCCCCTGACATTGTGTACACTACCATTTTTATGATAGTGTACACATCTCATCTCTCATCTCAGGCTCATCTCATCTCATCTCAGGCTGCTCTCTCTTTTAGGATGGTATCAGAGCTATCTCTTCCCCTTCCTGCTCACTGAGTGCTGAGTCAACTAACTTTTAAATCTTCAGGCTCCAAGTCCCAGTGGTTTTAGAAACACATGGAATTCATCTACTCTGGTTTTTCAAGCCATACATTATGGGAATGAGTTTTCCCCATATCAGCTTTCTGGTAGGAGAGCTCATTTCTCTGCCCACTCTTTGTACAGCTCCCTCCCTCCTATGGGCAGCCTCCCTCCATTTTTCTAACCTTCCTAACCTTGCAGACCCAGCTTCTTCTCTATATTTAATTATGGAGTTTGTCCTGTCAGTTTGGATCATTCTCTCTGGTGTATTGACTTGGATGTGGGTGATACCTAGTTGTAAGCATGGGACAAGGAGAGTTCAGGATACTCTTACTCTACCATCTTCCCACTGGATAAAATCAGCATTAAAACAAGGACTGTGCAACCATTCTGGAAAACAACATGAGATTCCTCAAAAACTTGAAAATAGAGCTACCTTATGACCCAGCAATTGCCCTACTGAGTATTTACCCTAAAGATACAAGCATAGTGATCTGAAGGGGCATGTGCACCTGAATGTTTATAGCAGCAAGGTCCATAATAGCCAAGTTATGGAAAGAACCTAGATGTCCATCAACAGATGAATGGATCAAGAACATGTGATATATATATATACAATGAGATACTATGCAGCCATCAAAAGAAATGAAATCTTGCCATTTGCGATGACATGGATGGAACTAGAGGGTATTATGCTTAGCAAAATAAGTCAATCAGAGAAAGACAACTATCATATGATCTCCTTGATATGAGGAAGTGGAGATGCAATGAGGATGGGGATTAAGGGGGTAGGAAAAGAATAAATGAAACAAGATGGGATCGGGAAGGAGACAAACCAAAATAGACTCTTAATGTCATAAAACAAACTGAGTGGATTGGGGGGAGGGGTGTCAGGAGAGGGTGGTGGGGTTACATTATATATTTATAAAAAATAAAAAAAATTATTAAAAAAAGAAAGCAAACTGAGGGTTACTGGAGAGGTTGGGGGGGAAATGGGGTAACTGGTTGATGGGCATTAAGGAGGACACATAATGTAATGAGGACTGGGAGTCAAATGCAAATGAAGAATCATTAAGTTCTTCCCCTGAAAAAAAAATATCATGTTTACAACATCCTATACATTTTGCAAAGGTATTTTCTAATTATCAATTTATGTGGAAAAATAATCAAGATATCTTTATTCTCAGGAATCCTAGGTACTTTTTTATTTTACTGTATCTGTCATATATAATAATTCAGTTTAAACATAGAGTATGTGAAGACTCTCAGATGCTAAAGGCTAAATTATCTCACTCAAGGCTTCATCTATTTTTACTTCAAAATAATAAGAGAAGGGGTGCCTGGGTGGCTCAGTGTGTTAAAGCCTCTGCCTTTGGCTCAGTCATGATCCCAGGGTCCTGGGATCAAGCCCCGCATGGTGCTCTCTGTTCATCAGGGAGCCTGTTTCCCCCTCTCTCTTTCTGTCTGCCTCTCTGCCTACTTGTGATCTCTGTCTTCAAATAAATAAATAAAAATTTTAAAAAAATAATAAAAGAATGTGGAAAGAAATGAGAGACAATATTTTGTAATTTAATGCTTAGATTCTACCTACCTTTGATATAGAAAACAACTTGCAATCTGTACTAAACTCAAAGGATGTGGAATGGACATATTGATTAATTAAAAATAAAAAATGTCAAGGTGTTTGTAATCAATAATATGAATTTAGTCTCTCATTAACAAGAGAAAAATGATGTCAAGATGCCTGTAATCAATATATGAATTTAATCTCTCATTAACAAAAGCTTTGAAACATGAATCTATTGTCTTTTGTAGCTAGTCATTCCATGCACATGGACAGTGACACTGATATGAAAACTCAAGAGGCCAAATTGATATTTCTGTTTTGAGTGTAAATTTTAAGAAGACTTTTTTAAGGGGTGCCTTGGTGGCTCACTTGTTTAAGCCTCTGTCTTCAGCTCAGGTCATGATCTCAGGGACCTGGGATTGAGCCCCACATCAAGTCCTGCATTGTGAGCTCTGCTTAGCAGGGAGCCTTCTTCCCCCCTTTCTCTGCCTGCCTCTCTGCCCTTGTGATCTCTCTCTCTCTGTCAAACAAATAAATAAAATCTTTTTAAAAAAGACTTTTTTTTTAGGTTAATTATTTGTTAATTCTTTGGTAAAGTTGATAAACAACCTGGGAAGCTTTCAGGGTAAAAGCAGATTATAACATATGTTAAGATGAGCATTTGGTAATTAGTGCTATCTCTGTTGAGCTCAGAAAAATAGAGAAGCATAGACGTCAATCAGTGTCTCAATAAACAATAATTTATCATGGCTGTGTAATTACTGTAATGTTCATTATATTTTTTTTTCTTTTTGGAGGTTTGTTATAAATGAAAGTAAAAATTTGATAATACACTTTCTACTGATTTAAAAAATCTTCACAACAGGGTATCTTCTCTGCCCTCTTTTTGATACTGACTTGGATGGCACCTTTGACTCATACATTAAGAGAAAATGAAAAATTAAAAGTATCCAAGTGAGGTGAAAATGAGTTCAGGAAATTAATATTACATAGCAAGCACCCTATTGTTATCAGGCTAAGAAGTTCCCAAACAGCAGCCAAAATATGATAGCACTTAAAATTAGATTCTGCTTATTCAAAGTTAACTGAATATAAAAAGTTTCTGAGGTAAGGAATCTATCAAAACAAAAACAAAAACAGAGAAACCACGAAGTTTCAAATGCTTGCCAGAGGGCATAAAGCACTTTTTTTTAAGCTTTTTTATTTAAACATATAATGTAACCCCACCACCCTCTCCCAACCCCTCTCCCCCCCAACCCCCCTCAGTTTGTTTTATGACATTAAGAGTCTCTTTTGGTTTTGAATAACTGTTACAAAGTACTTTAAATTTGTTCAAACTGGATAAAAAGGCTCATAAATGCTATAGCGTGGGCAGCTAAATATATGACCGGCTTCCTTTGTTACCACAAAACATATATAGTTCAATGTAGTACTTATGAGTATAGACTACTACCTTCTTTACCCAGAGTCACATAGAATAAAGGAAAATTTTATTCTATTTTAGGGGCAGAGTAAATGAAATTTAATCAATACATGATGGCTAAATGTTTACTTCACTTGAATTTATCATCATGGATGTTATTTCAAAGTGCATCTAACATGACCATATTGAATTTTCTTTAAAAATAAATAAAATGTAACTATATCATTAAGATATAAAATATATAGATAATGGATTTTTTTAGACCCATAACTGCATAGGAAAATAGGGTTGACATAATTATATCATCACCCCATTTCAAAAATTTAATCACTTACCTACAACAATAATACTCAACATTTTTGGTTTCAGGAATCTTATGCTTCTATGAGTTATTGAGGAACTCAAGCAAGTTTTGATCATACATATTATGTGTGTCTTACTCTATGTACTATGTTAAATTGTAAAAATGAGGACATTTAAAAAATAAGAATACATAAATTCACATTGCATTTCCCATCAAAATAATGATTTCATTGCAGGTCATGTAGATTGGAAAACTTCACTGGATCTCATGAGAGAAGAAGAGGAAAAGTTAATATATTGTTTTAGCATTATTGCAAAAATAGTTTTGATGTCATGAATGTCTTGAAAGGGTCTCAAAAAGTCCTGTGACACCACAAAGACTTTGGGAATCGCTGGCTTAGGAGACAAAAATTCTTGCTATAATGTACTTCACAACCCTTTCAGGTCTTCTTATTCAGAACTCTATCCATTTTTCTTCTGTATCTCTTACCATACTTATGTATACTTTAGCAATATCAATTTATTCATCCTTTAACACAAATGTTTACTGCATGCCTATTTGCCTGGCTTTCATTTAGGAAAATAACGAAGTTATAATCTTTGATCCCATAATGTGAAATTATACTGAGCAGATAACTTAATAATTACATGTATTTCACAGTTTTTATAATAGAGGCATATATACAGTGGTGCAGAAACAAAAGAGAAAGTATTGTCAGACTATCGACCAGCCATGATGACTCATTGTCTTTCTTGACCTTGTTTGCTTCCCCTACTTCTACAAACTGAAAATTCTTATTTATCCTCCAAGTCCATGATCAAAGATTTCTTTCCCTATAAGTTTTATCCTGATGCTGTAATCCACTTCAACTATGCTTTTTTACTACACAACACAACGGTTTGCAAAGATGTCCCACTACTATTTTATTTGTTTTTATTTATATGGAGAAAATTAAAGAAAAGCATTGCTTATCCCATAAAAAACAAAGTAACCATGAGACATTGAAGATAGTTTACCATTTAGAAAATGAGAGAGGTTGTACTCTTTATGACCTGTAGGTTGGGCCTCCTGGGGACATAGGGGATATTGACATTAAGTGCTGTGATGGATATTCTATTTTCCAAAGTGAATTCTGCTTAAAAAGTTGGTACAGCTTATGCAGATTGTCTAGGAGGAAAAGAGCCACAAGGAATTGATATCCAAACCAATGTAGAACCAGTGGCCCTGGTGGGGCTAGTGCCTCTAGAAGTGGAAGGTGAGAGACACAACACCAGACATCTCCTTGTTTTTGGCCTCCCTGTCTTCTAAGGAAAAGGTTTGTTTTTCCCACTGAAGTCTCAGGATGGCAGAGTGCCCTCCCCTTAGTAACTGGGCTCAAAGGAAAAATTCTGAACAGAACTGATAAAGCAGCAAAACATCATAATATAATGGCTATACTCATTCATTCTAGAACTAGATTGTGTGAGTTCAAATTAACCCCTTACTAGCTATGGAAAACTGGGCAAATTATTTTACCTGTTTGTGTTTCACTTTACTCATTTATAACTTTGGGATAATAATTTTTCTTCATTGGCAAGAATATCTATCTATATAAATATACATAATATCTGATGTTAAATGTTATTGCCACTAGAATGTAAGGTTCATAAAAACAAATACCATTGTTTTTCTAGGTGCTGTATTTCCAGCATTTGAAAGAGTACCTGAAATATAACATCAATTAATAATACTTGTTGAATGAATAAAAGAATCAACAGTCAAGATGTGCAGGATGCATTGTCAATAGCCCCATCATTTTACTGAATAATAAATGCTAGTTACAGATGTGTGTCTCTCCATGGTTGTGAAGTAAAGCAGCACACCCACATTTAGACTGTGGAAATCTCTTTGACCTTTGGTGCATTTAGGAGATAGAGAAATGTTACATAGAGATAATGGATTTACAGCAATTTTGAAATGTGGGTTCAAATCAGTATTAATATAATTGGAATAAAGTATAAGGTGATCATTTTTTCCTAAACAAACAAAAAATTTGTTTGAGTATAGTTGATACACAATGTTACATTAGTTTCAGGTGTACAACTTAATGATTTGGAAAGTTTATACATTATGCTATGTTCACCACAAGTGTAGCTACCATCTGTCCTGTTACATTGCTATTACAATATTGACTATATTCCTTATGACTATATTTTAACTTTGTTTTGTGATGTAGTTTTTTTTTGTTTTATCTTCATTGCAATACTTATCACATTGTATTATACTTTCTACATATACACATCACAAACTAACAAGAAAAATATGGTAGATTTATAGAAGCCAAACTAAGTTTTGAGGGAGAGATTTTAGCTTCCTTGTGCTATTAGGCAGGGGAATGAATTGCAGAGGAAAAGAAAGGGGTCTTCTTTTATGTAAATCTTCCAGAATAAGACATTGTTCAACTTGAATATTAAAAATTTATGTCGTCTTTTTAAAATATTCCCTTTTGCCTTTATCCTCTGTTCTACCCACAGTATTGTGGGAAGATAGATCATATTAAATGGAAAAGAAAAAGAGATTTTCAATCACTCTCTGACAGTGCTATAATTCATAAATGTCCTCCTTATAAAGTATATATTTTTTTCATAGGAAAGCACTGAAAGGTAAACAAGAACCAAATACATATTAGATTTTAAAAAGGAAAATTTGTGGGTACAAAAAAAAATCTACAAAACCATTGCAGGCATTATGTTGTCAATATATCAATCAAAAGGAAACTCAGCCTTTATAAACATTGTAATGGTATTGAAATTCTTCCTATGCAAACAAATAGGAGATCAAAGAGAAGAAAAACAACAATTCTAGAAACAGAAAATTGAGCACTTTCTAAAAGGTAGGACGAGCAGAGAAGTGAATCCAACGCGACGGGAAGGTAGACCCCAGGGGGAGGGGCCGGCTCCCGGCAAACGGCGGAACAACGGAGCACAAAATCGGGACTTTTAAAAGTCGGCTCCATGGAGGGACATTGCTCCAGAGGCTAAACTGGGGTGAAGACCTCACGGGGACAACGTGGACTCAGGTCCCACGGGGTCACAGAAGGATCGGGGGTGTCTGAGTGTCGCAGAGCTCACAGGTATTAGAGCGGGGAAGCCGGCTGCGGAGACAGAGCCGAGGTTTCCTAGAGCCGTGGTCTGTGACACGGGCCGGTGCTCTGTGACACTGGCCGGTGCTCTGTGCGAGGGTCCCCACAAGATCCGGGGAGACTCCGACCCGGGAGAGCTCAGGGATCTACGGGGTTTGGAGACTCCAGGTGGGACTCTGCCAGAGACAGAGACGCTTGGTCACAGGCTGGGTGAGCTCGGAGCTCCCGGAAGCCAGTGACACGGGACTGCTTAGGCACGATCTTCTCTGAGCGCGGTCTCCGGGCGCAAACGTGGGCTGGGGAGACCGGAGGGATTAAACGCTTTTCTCTGAAGGCACACTGAAGACTGGGGCCCCTAGCTCTCGGCTCCTCTGAACCCGAGATTGGGAGGCCGCCATTGTCATTCCCGTCCTCCGGAACTCTACGGAAAGCGCTTTCAGGGAACAAAAGCTCCTGAAAGCAAACCTGAGAGGATTACTTAGCCCGGCCCCTGGTAAGGGCGGTGCAACTCCGCCGGGGGCAAAGACACCTGAGAATCACTACAACAGGCCCCTCCCCCAGAAGATCAAAGAAATCCAGCCAAGACCAAGTTCACTTAACAAGGAGAACAGCGGATTCTTATCTGGACAAAATGACAAGGCGGAAAAACTCACCGCAAAAAAAAGAACAGGAGGCAGGGCCTAAGGCTAGGGACCTAATCAATACAGACATTGGTAATATGTCAGATCTTGAATTCAGGATTACAATTCTCAAGGTTCTAACCGGGCTGGAAAAAGGCATGGAAGATATTAGAGAAACCTTGTCAGGAGAAATAAAAGCCCTTTCTGAAGAAATAAATTAACTAAAATCTAATCAAGTTGAAATAAAAAAAGTTATTAATGAGGTGCAATAAAAAATGGAGGCTCTTACTGCTAGGATAAATGAGGCAAAAAAAAAATTAGTGATATAGAAGACCAAATGACAGATAATAAAGAAGCTGAGCAAAAGAGAGACAAACAACTACTGGACCATGAGGGGAGAATTCGAGAGATAAGTGATGCCATAAGATGAAACAACATTAGAATAATTGGGATTCCAGAAGAAGAAGAAAGAGAAAAAGGAGCAGAAGGTATACTGGAGAGGATTATTGTAGAGAATTTCCCTAATATAGCAAGGGGAACAAGCATCAAAATCCAGGAGGTGCAGAGAACAGCCCTCAAAATCAATAGGAATCGGCTCACACCCCACCATCTAATAGTAAAATTTACAAGTCTTAGCGACAAAGAGAAAATCCTGAAAGCAGCACGGGACAAGAAGTCTGTAACGTACAATGGTAAAAATATTAGATTGGCAGGAGACTTATCCACAGAGACCTGGCAGGCCAGAAAGAACTGGCATGATATATTCAGAGCACTAAACGAGAAAAACATGCAGCCAAGAATACTTTATCCAGCTAGGTTATCATTGAAAATAGAAGGAGAGATTAAAAGCTTCCAGGACAAACAAAAACTGAAAGAGTTTGTAAACACCAAACCAGCTCTACAGGAAATATAGAAAGGGGTCCTCTAAGCAAACAGAGACCCTAAAAGTATTACCAGAAAGGAACAGAGACAATATAGAGTAACAATCACCATACAGGCAATACAATGGCACTAAATTTATATCTCTCAATAGTTACCCTGAACGTAAATGGGCTAAATGCCCCAATCAAAAACACAGGGTTTCAGAATGCATAAAAACAAAACAAAACCCATCCATATGCTGCCTACAAGAAACTCATTTTAGACCTGAAGACACCTCCAGATTGAAAGTGAGGGGGTGGAAAACAATTTACCATGCTAATGGACATCAGAAGAAAGCTGGGGTGGCAATCCTTATATCAGATCAATTAGATTTTAAGCCAAAGACTATAATAATAGATGAGGAAGGACACTACATCATACTCAAAGGGTCTGTCCAACAAGAAGATCTAACAATTTTAAATATCTATACCCCTAACATGGGAGCAGCCAACTATATAAACCAATTAATAACAAAATCAAAGAAACACATTGACAAGAATACAATAATAGTTGGAGACTTTTATACACCCCTCACTGAAATGGACAGATCATCCAAGCAAAAGTTCAACAAGGAAATAAAGGTCTTAAATGACACACTGGATGAGATGGACACCACAGATATATTCAGAACATTCCATCCCAAAGCAACAGAATACACGTTCTTCTCTAGTGCCCATGGAACATTCTCAAGAATAGATCACATCCTGGGTCATAAATCAGGTCTCAACAGGTATCAAAAGATTGGGATCATTCCCTGCATATTTTCAGACCACAATGCTCTGAAGCTAGAACTCAATCACAAGAGGAAATGTGGAAAGAGCACAAATACATGGAGACTCAACAGCATCCTTCTAAAAAATGAATGGGTCAACCAGGAAATTAAAGAAGAATTGAAAAAAACCATGGAAACAAATGATAATGAAAACACAACGGTCCAAAATCTGTGGGACACAGCAAAGGCAGTCCTGAGATGAAAATATATAGCAATACAAGCTTATCTCAAGAAAGAGGAAAGGTCTCAAATACACAACCTAAACCGACACCTTAAGGAACTCGAGAGAGAACAACAAAGAAAGCCTAAACCCAGCAGGAGAAGAGAAATAATAAAATCAAAGCAGAAATCAATGAAATAGAAACCAAAAAAACAATAGAACAAATCAATGAAACTAGGAGCTAGTTCTTTGTAAGAATTAATAAGATTGATAAACCCCTGGCCAGACTTATCCAAAAGAAAAGAGAAAGGACCCAAATAAATAAAATCATGAATGAAAAGGAGAGATCACAATCAACACCAAAGAAATACAAACAATCATAAGAACATATTACAAACAACTCTATGCCAAGAAATTCGACAATCTGGAAGAAATAGATGCTTTCCTAGATACATATAAACTGCCAAAACTGAAACAGGAAGAAATAGAAAACCTGAATAGGCCCATAACTGGTAAGGAGATTGAAACAGTCATCAAAATCTCCAAACAAACAAAAGCCCAGGGCCAGATGGCTTCCCGGGGGAATTCCACCAAACATTTAAAGAAGAATTAATTCCTATTCTCCTGAAACTGTTCCAAAAAATAGAAATGGAAGGAAAACTTCCAAACTCATTTTATAAGGCCAGCATCACCTTGATCTCCAAACCAGACAAGGATGCCATCAAAAAAGAGAATTACAGACCAATATCCTTGATGAACACAGATGCGAAAATTCTCACCAAAATACTAGCCAATAGGATCCAACAGTACATTAAAAGGATTATTCACCACAACCAAGTGGGATTTATTCCAGGGCAGCAGGGTTGGTTCAATATCCGCAAATCAATCAATGTGATAAAGTACATTAACAAAAGAAAGAACAAGAACCATATGATACTCTCAATAGATGCTGAAAAAGCATTTGACAAAGTGTAACATCCCTTCCTAATCAAAACTCTTCAAAGTGTAGGGATAGAAGGCACATACCTCAATATTATCAAAGCCATCTATGAAAAACCCACGGCAAGTATCATTCTCAATGGAGAAAAACTGAGAGCTTTTCCGTTAAGGTCAGGAACACGGCAGGGATGTCCGCTATCACCACTGCTATTCAACATAGTACTAGAAGTCCTAGCCTCAGCAATCAGACAACGAAAAGAAATTAAAGGCATCCAAATCAGCAAAGAAGTCAAACTATCACTCTTTGCAGATGATATGATACTATAGGTGGAAAACCCAAAAGGCTACACTCCAAAACTGCCAGAGCTTGTACAGGAATTCAGTAAAGTGTCAGGACATAAAATCAATGCACAGAAATCAGTTGCATTTCTTTACACCAACAACAAGACAGAAGAAAGAGAAATTAAGGAGTTAATCCCATTTACAATTACACCCAAAAGCATAAGATACCTAGGAATAAACCTAACCAAAGAGGCAAAGAATCTATACTCAGAAAACTATAAAGTACTCATGAAAGAAATTGAGGAAGACACAAAGAAATGGAAAAATGTTCCATGCTCATGGATTGGAAGAATAAATATTGTGAAAATGTCTATGCTACCTAAAGCTATCTACACATTTAATGCAATGCCTATCAAAATCCCATCCAATTTTTTCAAAGAAATGGAACAAATCATCCTAAAATTTATATGGAACCAGAAAAGACCTTGAATAGCCAAAGGAATATTGAAAAAGAAAACCAAAGTTGGTGGCATCACAATTCCCAACTTCAAGCTCTACTACAAAGCTGTCATCAATAAGACAGTATGGTACTGGCACAAAAACAGACACATAGATCAATGGAACAGAATAGAGAGCCCAGAAATAGACCCTCAACCCTATGGTCAACTAATCTTCGATAAAGCAGGAAAGAACATCCAATGGAAAAAAGACAGCCTCTTCAACAAATGGTGTTGGGAAATTTGACAGCCATATGCAGAAAAATGAAACTGGACCATTTCCTTACACCACACACGAAAATAGACTCAAAATGGATGAAGGACCTCAATGTGAGAAAGGAATCCATCAAAATCCTTGAGGAGAACACAGGCAGCAACCTTTTCGACCTCAGCCGCAGCAACTTCTTCCTAGGAACAACGCCAAAGGCAAGGGAAGCAAGGGAAAAAATGAACTATTGGGACTTCATCAAGATCAAAAGCTTTTGCACAGCAAAGGAAACAGTCAACAAAACCAAAAGACAACTGACAGAGTGGGAAAAGATATTTGCAAACGACATATCAGATAAAGGGCTAGCATCCAAAATCTACAAAGAGCTTAGCAAACTCAACACCCAAAGAACAAATAATCCAATCAAGAAATGGGTAGAGGACATGAACAGACATTTCTGCAAAGAAGACAAGCAGATGGCCAACAGACACATGAAAAAGTGCTCCACATCACTGGGCATCAGGGAAATACAAATCAAAACCACAATGAGATACCACCTCACACCAGTCAGAATGGCTAAAATGAACAAGTCAGGAAATGACAGATGCTGGCAAGGATGTGGAGAAAGGGGAACCCTCCTACACTGTTGGTGGGAATGCAAGCTGGTGCAACCATTCTGGAAAACAGCATGGAGGTTCCTCAAAAAATTGAAAATAGAGCTACCTTATGACCCAGCAGTTGCACTCCTGGGTATTTACCCTAAAGATACAAACGTAGTGATCCAAAGGGGCACGTGTATCCGAATGTTTATAGCAGCAATGTCCACAATAGCCAATTATGGAAAGAACCTAGATGTCCATCAACAGATGAATGGATAAAGAAGAGGTGGTCTATATATACAATGGAATACTATGCAGCCATCAAAAGAAATGAAATTTTACCATTTGCGACGACATGGATGGAACTAGAGCATATTATGCTTAGCGAAATAAGTCAACTGGAGAAAGACAACTATTACTATCACATGATCTCCCTGATATGAGGAAGTAGAGATGCAATGGGGGTGGGAGTTAAGGTAGTAGGAAAAGTAAAAATGAAACAAGATGGGATTGGGAGGGAGACAAACCAAAAGAGACTCTTAATGTCATAAAACAAACTGAGGGGGGTGGGGGGGGAGAGGGGTTGGGAGAGGGTGGTGGTGTTACATTATATGTTTAAATAAAGCTCAAATAAAAAAAAGATTAAATCTAGATCATATATTTAAAAAGACTTGTTTTTCCTTTTTAGAAAAAACACAGACTTGTGTTTTTTTGCTTTTATAATAATATAATAATTTGGCAAATGTATTCACAAAATCCATATTATTTATCTTCTAGTGCAATTATTATAGCATCTTATCGTGACTTTTGGATATGATTAATCATATTCTCCACAAATAATGTGATTCATTTTGTTTCATTTGATAATGATAAGAGTTATACAAATATAAGATATGAATTACTTATACTACTTTGAGAAAAACAAATATTATGGAAAAAACTATTATGAGAGAAGGTGATAGAATACTTATACTCTCTAAATGGACATTGATATATAGAGGCAAAAGAAACATATCAGCCTTAAAGAAAAAAAAATGAAAGTAGAATGGGAGGCAAGTTTATCTAAAAACTTTTAAAATAGCCATCTTATTTTCTAGACAATTAAGTCTGAATCATCTTCTTTGCCCATCTATATTTGGAAATCTCCATGGAAAAAGCTGAGAATTTACTCTTATTTACTTCTATCAGAGATTTTAATTCCCTAGCTGGTTGGTTATTTCTAAGCTTATCAAGACAAGATTCTACTTTTTGGCTCACCAGAATATAAAGGTATTACATTCTTTTGCTCAAAATGCAAAACTTGTGCTGTACTGGTAATGATGTAGACAAATATAAAAAAAAAAAAATGCGCGGATGACTTAAGATTCTGCCTGCGAGCAGTTGGGTAGCTCAGTCAGTTAAACTTTGCCTTCAGCTCAGGTCATGATCCCAGGGTCCTGAGTTGGAGCTCTGTGTCAGGCTCCCTGATCAGCAAGAGTCTGTTTCTCCCTCTCTCTCTGCCCCTTTTCCTGCTCATGCTCTCTCTATCTAATAAATAAAATTTTAAGAATCTTTTAGAAAAAAGATTTCCCCTGGACTTTGTTTAGAGACTTAATCTGTTCATTGAGTATCTGTCATGAGATGAAGATGAGCTAAAGTCTCAGGTCCAGATAACAATTTGCTGATAAACATTTCACTCTTGTATGCCCTGAAGATTCTTTTGTTGCCCTATGTCTTTTCCCTGATTACTGACAAAAATAATTGTGAATGTGCTGTTCAGTCTATTTAATACTATTAACACACATTCATTTTCAAGAAGAATGTTGCATCTTTTTGAGAAATATAATCCAATATGCTCTTTGAATAACACAAATTTTTAAAGCAGCTAATGTCTTAGATGTTAGGTCAAGGCTGACTTGTTTCTCTTCAAAAGGTTACAGATATGGATATGTTAAACAGACATCTAAGTTCTCAGAGGCTAATGAACCACAGACACTTCTTCAGCTTTTTCAGCACATACTATAGGAAATTTTGCATACTGTCAAATCAATTTGCTTCTTAAGAACTAAAGTACTGATACAACCATGTACTAGAATATGTCGTTTTATTCTTATATTAAATATCACATTGACAAAATGTGTCCTTCAATGAAATAAGAGGTAAATATGCTTCAAGTTTTGAGCATCTGGTTTCTGTTTCTATCATTTTTATTTTTCTTGGGGTTATTTTTCATTGGTTTATTGGGCCTGAGAACAAATTACCTAGCTATAAAACCAGAATGAATCACCATATGAAAGTGGAATTCTTTGAAACCTCCATGGTATTCAACATTGCTGAAGGGCTCCAGCTACAGCATCTGGTCATCTGGAACTGGTTTGTTTCCCAGGCCAGGAATTAGATCAACAGGGTAAGACTATGACAGCAGGTGAAACAATTCACCGTAGTGCAAGGATATGGAAGATAAATAACAAGCAATCATCAGTGATTTAAAAAAAACCCAGGTTTTTATTTCATAATCTGGATTATAATCTAAGAAATAAAAAGAGAAAATGACAGTTTCTGGTAAAAGCACACTTTTGCTTATTGTGCACTGTGGCAATGAAGTGCAAATGCCCAAGTAAAGGAGAGTGAGAAAAATATGCAGAATTGTATCTGGGAAATTGAATATAGTTTTTGGCCTTTCCTAGACTCTTATAAGTACAGTAAGATACCATAATATGTGGTTAATATAAAATCAAATTCCATGTTGAAAATGTAGTTTTAGGTTATGTTTATAGATTTGATTTCATTCTATAACCACAAAAATGAAATATCCCCCTACTGTGAGAACATTTACCATAATAGTAGGAGAGAAGTGAAGCTAGATAACAGTCTTGGAAAAGTTAAATGTTCCAAAAAAAAAAAAAAGGAAGAAAGAAAAAGAAAAGAAAGAAAGACAAGTTAAATGTTCAAGTAGATTTATACTGTGATTGCTTGGATCAGATCTCAACATATCAAGTCACAGCTCGCTTTCCTTTGTGTAAAAAAGAGACACTGGTAACTACAGGAAAAACAACAACTGCAGTGTTTGGAATCTGTAAGCAGGTGATAAGTATTAAAGGTAAGGCAGCATCATACTGTTTTTATTATTGCTTTTATGTTCTATTCTATAACCTAACAGTACTGTTAACCTCTGATTTCTTGCATGATTAAGATTACCTCTCCATGAATGAGATAGCTCAAATCAGAGTATTTTTCTGTGATTCCTGTAATGAAAAAAGAAAAAAAAGAAAAGAAAAAAATGCTTTGAATTAGTTGGACAAAAATGTTTATAGTATTTACACAATTAGAAATTAAAAAGTTGGATTAGAACATATCTTGAATTGGAGTCTGTAGTTTCCATCTATCATGGAATGATTCATACTGAAAGCTAGATACTCTATTTAAAATAATTGAAGTGTTCGACAGGGTGATATTTAATGATTGTAAGTAAAAATTATGAAGGAGGTATAGAAATTGTTTGCAGGTATATGATAGACTAATAGTTAAAGTAAAATGGTACATGGAGTGAATGTACTATGATTTTAACAACTAAAATGAGTTATATAAGTTATATGTACAAATTAAACTGATAGAATTTTTTAAATTTCAGGTATCATATTTTCTTTAATATTAAAACATTCTGAGGAACTAACTGAGGGTTTTGGAAGGGAAGGGGGTGGGAAGTTGGGTGAGCCTGGTGGTGGGTATTGGGGAGGGCACATGTTGCATGGAGCACTGTGTGTGGTGAATTCTGGAACACTTTGAAAAGAAATTAAAAAATAAATAAAATTTTAAAAAATGCTGCTCATATTTTATTTTTTAGTCAAGTCAATGATAATTGTTCACAGAATGTTAATATAATTGGTTTATAAATATTTAATTTAATGTATGTCAGACACTTCAATAAAACAAGGTATAGAAGATAGGAGTGATTACCAACAAGATAGTGGAGTAGGAAGACTTGAACACTCTTTTCCCAAATGAATACATTGATTCAGCAACAATTCATGGCCAAATTCTCCTCATGAGAAATCCAAAAACTAACTGAAAGGCTCTAGTACCTTACACAAACATGAAAACTAACGTACTGAAGCCGGTAGGGAGATATAGGACCTACTCTTCCTAGAATCCCTAATGTTAGCACAGTACCCTATGGCTGAGAAAATA
>ML093156.1:0-49976 GCA_003697995.1 Taxidea taxus jeffersonii
TATGCTCAGCAGGGAGTCTATGTAAAGCTCCTCTCTTTCTGCCCCGAACCCAGATCATGTGTATTCTCTGCCTTCTCTCTCCAGAAACATTCTACAGCACACTCCACAAACACCTTGTGTCCTATTTGCAGAATTCTGAGGATCCAAAGGTAATGTGGAAGTGGCAGCCCAATACCCTACATCTTTCTCTGTGCAAGAGGAAGCTCTCCTTCACCTTCCACAAGGTAGATGTCTTGGAAAACGCTTCCTTCCTCGAACAGAAGAGGTTGCTGAAATGCATTTTTCAGCCTTGTGGTGTCTCAGAGCTATGGGCACACAGCACAGTCGTTTGTTCCCACGCATGTCTTTAAAACCACTTCTAGGCTCAGGAAACGAGAAGGTAGTTGAGAGATGTGGCCCAAATATTCCCTTCTCACAGTCATATTGAGGGGGCATCTTCCTTGCTGTTCACTCACAATTTCTCGGCTATTCATTCTTTGAATAAGAAGTGGGTAGTTGAAGGACGGTTTCACAAAAGCTGTTTCCCTTCTGAGAGGTATACAAGGAAAGTGGTGTAGCTTCATCAAACATTCATGCAATATGGGATTGGACTCAGAGCCTTCTTCTTCCCAAGATCAGTCCACTGGTCCTTCCTCAGGCATGGACACACACATTGAAAACACTTGTGTCTTCCGAACAGCAAACATGGTTTGAAAGCAGGTTCCTGCCGTGTTCTTGTTGAGTTCTCTTTCAGCTTTTTTCTCTTTCTGTTTCCCGGCTGTCCTGTGTCTGACAGCACTTCTTTCTCAGTGTCACCAACTCTGGGGATAGGATCCCATCGATCAGTGAAGGTGGTTCAAGTTCTGTGTTCTCTCTCAGAATCAAGGATATCACACATCACAGTACAATGCATTCCACTGAGAACGGCAGAATGTGGTTATGTCTAGAGCACTTTGCTCTCAGTGCTCTTTCTCACCGTCAAGGCTTTCCCACCAAACTCGTACGTGCAGTAACATGCAGGATGTGTGATTCCATAGGTCTCTTCCATAGAACACTTCCAACTTCGTGAAAGGAGAGTTAGTAAAAAATGTCTTGTTTCCCAGAGTTGAGTATAGGGCAGTTCCCTAAAGCTTCCACACAGCCGTTTGAGGAGGATGTTTCCCTGCATCAAGATGTTCGTTGAAAGGTGCTTGCGACTTAGATTTTCCTGTTCAGTGTTTTGTGTAGAGTCGTTTCCTTATACTTTTGCCCATGGCCTTTGGAAAGGCTCCTATGGCCCAGAGAGTGCACAGGCATTGCCCAAAATTCTCTCGGCAGTGCGCTGTCACTCTAGAATGGGCTTTGTTTAGGGAATGTCCTTCAGGCTTGCACATATCAGTTGAAATGGATTTTCACTTCAGGAAAGAAGATAGAGCAAAGACTGTCTCTGGACCATTTGGAGACTGTGAATTATGTGCAAGGCACAGTTCTTAGGCTTTTGAAGCGTACTTTGCAGAGCCAGATCTGTGGCTGGCCAAACTTTCTACATTTGCTGAAAAAGCTTCAGACGACAGGAAGAAAGTATGCATCAGGACGGACTTGTGACACATTTCAGTCTGTAGAAACATTGAAACTGTTTTAACTGACAGTGCTGAAACATCAATGATATGGCCCTCCTGTTAGTCTTCTCAAAGACATGTTTTCAAAAATGTTCTTCAGCACACTCCACTAACACCTTGTGTCCTGTTGGCAGAACTCTGAGGACCCAAGAGGGTTGTGGGAATTGGCAGCCCAAAGCCCTACCTCTTTCTCTGTGAAAGCAATAGGAAGCTCTCCTTTATCTTTCACAAGGTACATGGCTTGTAAAAAGCTTCGATCTTCGAAGAAGTAGAGGTCGCTGCACGGAGTTTGCTCAGCCTTTTGGTGTCTCTATGGGCACTGCACAGTGCTTCGTCTCTTCACATGTATTTGAAACCACTTCTTTGCTCGAAATGAGATGGTGGTTGAGAGATGCAGCCTGCACATTCATTTCTCAGAGTCAAATAGGGCATCTTCCTCGCTGTTCACTAACACTTTCTCACCTGCTTCATTCTTTGAGGGAAAGGGGGTAGTTGAAGAATGGTTCAACAAAAGTTATTTCCTTTCTGAGAGTTATCAGAGGAAACTATTGTACTGTCATCACACATATGTGGAATGCGGCAGTCGATGCACAGCCTTATTCTCTTCAATATCAGTCCGTGGATCTTTCCTCAGGCATGAGCACACACTTTGAAAATGTTTGTGTCCTCCCAAGAGCAAATGTGGCTTGGAATCAGGTTCTCGGCCCTATCTTTTCAGAGTGCCTCCTAATCGTGCTCCCTCCCCTACCTTGCAAAATGGCCCTATTGTCCTACATCCAGACGTTAGTCAGAAGATGCTTTGTGCACTGCCCTGTTTCTGAGCGTTCTGTACGCGGAGCTGTCTTTTGGACTGTCTCCACGAATATACTGGAAAACATTTCTAGGCCAAATGTGGTGGTGGCCTCAGGGGAGCATTTCCTCCTGCACTGAGGGTTCTGCGCAGCTCCAAATGGCATGGTGTCCACCTGGTGGGCAGGAGAATTCCTGTCATGTGGTTCAGGTGTCCTCAGTTGGGGGGACATGGGGACCAGGGTTCTGGAGACAGAAGTTTGAAAACCCATCCAGGGTTAGAGTTAGGGCCTAAGGCCATATCAGGTCTCATTTGCTGGTGCTGAGGCAGGCTCCACCTGGAAAGTAGTTGAGGCAGGGCAGCAGGTGCCTTAGTCGCTGTGTTTATGGCCAGGGAGGCTGCCCAATGTGTTGTGGCTTCAGGGGTTCATGAAAGATTATCCCACTCTGAGGGTCCCTGGCAGTTCCAAATGGCATGGTGCCCTCTTCTGTGGCAGCTAGAGTCCTGGCCTAGGCTCCATATTCCCCAGTCAGGAGGGCTTCGGGGCCAGGCCTCATGGGACCAAAGCCTGAACATCCAACCTAGGATTCATGTGAGGGTTAGGGCCTAGGGCCATAGGAGGCCCCTTCAGCCAACCCTCTGGTAGGATCTCAGAGAGACTGTGTTGAGGGCAGTGGTCAGGCTGTGCATAAGCCCATAGAATTGTGGCGACTGAGGCCACCGAATGTGGGTCTCGTCTCAGGGTGGCAAGCAGATTTCTTCCTCTCTGAGGGCTCTGAACTGCTCCAAACGGCATGGTATTGCCTGGGGAGCTGGCAGAATCCTTTTGTATGGCTCGGTGGTCCCCAATCAAGCGGGCTTTGGGTCTTGGCTTCTGAATACTCAAGGCTGAAAAACCCGCCATGGATACAGTTTGGAACTAAGGGGAATAGCAGGCCCAATTAGCAGGCCCTGAGGCAGTTGCTCCTGGGGGCCGAGTTGAGGGCGGTAGTAAGGCGATGCATAAGACCCTGGTTTGTGGCCAGAGTGGCTGCAGGATTTGGGGGTGGACTCAGGGTCAAGGGGCATGTAAGTTTCTCCTGCTCTGAGGGTTTTTTTGCAGTTCCAAATGGCCCAGTTTCCTCCTGAGTGGAATGTAGAGTCCTGGCATGTGGATTAATGGTCCCCAGTCAGGAGGGCTTGAGGGCCAAGCCTCTGTGTACCTAATCCTGCAAACTCATACTCGGGTTAGGGTTAGGGCCTAAGGGCATGACAGGTCAATCTGCCTGGGCTGAGGCTGGCTCTCTGCCAGGTTGAGTTGAGGGTGGTTGTCCTTCAGCATGTGAGCCTCCTTTTTAGTGTCCAGGGGAGCCGTTGAATGTGTGGGAGGCCTCAGGGATGCTTTCAGTTTTCTCATCTCCTTGGAGGGGTCTGCACAGCTCCAAGCGGCCAGGTTTCCAACTGTGTGGCAGGCAGACACTAAGTGTGAGATTCCAGGGTGCTCGATCATAGGGCATGGGCCTAGGCTTCTGGGGATGGAAGCTTGAAACCCCAATGTAGCGTTAGGGTTAGAGTTAGAGCCCAGGAGCATGGCAGGCCTGAACTACCAGAGCTGAGGTGGGCTCCTCTGGGGGCTCAGTTGAGGGCACTCAGGGAGGCCGCCGAATTTGGGGGTGACCTCAGCATGGTATGCAGATTTCTCCCACTCTAAGGGTTCTGCATAGTTCTAAATGGCACAGTTTCCACCTGAGTCGCAAGCAGAGCCCTGGAGTGTGCCTCAGAGGTCCCCAATCAGGAGGGTTTTAGGGCCAGGATTCCATGGACCAAAGTCTGAAAACCCAAGCTAGGGTTAGGTTTATGGCCTAGGGGCATGGCAGGCCCAATCCACCAGAGATGAGGTAAACTTTTCTGGGGGTTCAGTTGAGGGCAGTCATAAGGCAGTGGGTAAGCCCTTGGTTCGTGGCCAGGGAGGCCGCCGAATTTGAGGGTGACCTCAGGAGGCATGCAGATTTCTCCCAATCTAAGGCTTCTGCCCAGTTCTAAATGGTGCGGTTTCAACTCGAGAGGCATGCAGAGCCCTGGTGTGTGCATATGCGTCCCCAGTCAGGAGGGCTTTAGGGCCAGGCTTCCATTGACCAAAGTCTGAATACCCAAGCTAGCGTTAGGGTTAAGGCCTAGGAGCTTGGCAGTCCCGGTGTGCTGGTGCTGACACGGCATCCCCAGAGCCTGATTTGAGGGCAGGTGACAGGTGGTATGTCAGCCTCCAGGTTTGTGACCAGGGTGCCGAACATGGAGGGTGGCCTCCGGAGAACATGCAGGTTCCTCTCACTCTAAGGGTTTTGTGTAGCGTCAAAGGGCATGGATTCTTCCTGAAGAGAATGCCTGTTCCTCCTGCAATGACGGTTCTGTGCAGCTCCAAATGGCAGGGTGTCCTCCTGGGGGGGCAGGAGAAGTCCTGTCATGTGGTTCAGGTGTCCTCAATTTGGTGGACATGGGACGCAGTTGTCCTGAGGTTAGGTGCCCTTGTGGCTCTTTTTCCTGTCCTTCCCACCAGCGAATACATAGAGGAGTGGCTCAGGGATAGCAGGGGTGCTTTGGGGGGGGGTGACTCTCCCGTGTTTCCAGCTGGAAGTGAGTGCAGTATTAAATGCAAGGGCTCTCTCTGGACAGGCCATGCCATGGAGAGTTCTGTGCATGGGTGAACTCTCTTCTCTTCCTAAGGAACGGCTCTCTATGAGGTGGGAGAGGGAGACAAGCTAGATACAGATCAACAGGCTGACATCAGCGATCCAGGAACTAAGCAGGCCTGTGATGTGTTTCTGTGTGCATGTTTGCATGTGTGTGTGTTTGTCTGTCTGTCTTTCTATCTGTGCTCATTATCTGACTCGTGGGTGTCATGGTATGTGTGTGAGGTGAGGGGGACTTGTGTTCTGGCTTGGGTGGTGTATGTGTGGTCTATGGAGGTGTGTTGAATATGCGCTTGTACCTCTGTGGTGTGAACGCAGTTCTGGACCTGTGTGTATGTGGTGTGCTTTGTGTGTTATGTGGTTTGTGTGAGTTGGAGATGTGTTATGCATGGTGTATGTTTGGTGTTTAATGTTTAGAGTGTATGGGTGGGGGCATATGTGGTGTGTCTTAGGTAACATAGGTGCAGTGTGTTGGTGGTATATGTGTTGTGCAGGGGTGATTTGTGGGCTCTGTGCAATGTTAGTGTGCTGTGGTTTTGGATGGTCTCTGTGATCTGAGTGTGGTGTATCGATGGTGTGTGCATGGGGTGTGTATTTGTGTGTGTGTGGTGTCTCTCTCTGTGTTCCATTTGTGGTGTGTTGGTGGGAGATGGGTGCTGTGCGTTGTGTATTGTGGCTTGTGCATGATGTGTGTTGTGTATGTTTGACATGGTTTTCTGTGGTTGAAGTGTGGTGAGTTCCTGGCATATATGTGGCCTATGTTGTTAGGTGGCCTGTGTGGACAGTGTACATGCATAGGCAGAGTGCATTACACTGTGTAAAGTACTTCTGTGTATGTTGGTGTTTGTGTGGTTTCTGTATGTGCATTTGGCATATGTCAGGCGTGTGTGTGTCAGGCCAGCGTGTTGAGTTTTCTCTAGTCCGTCTGTGGTGATATGAAGCGTGGGTGAGCGCTAGTGTGGTGGCGTGTAGATGGTGTATGCGGGGTGGTTGGGTGCTGTGTGTGTGGTGGGTCTTGTTGCAGCTGTTGTGTGTGAGAGGGGAATAGGTGGCATGTTTGTGTATAGGTGTGTCCATTGTCTTTGTGGTGTTGTGGTAGGTTGGTGCTTTGTATGTGTGTCATGTGTGTTTGAGACATGTGTTCTGTGTGGAATAGGTGTAGTGTGTGCATTGTATTGGTTAGTGTGTGCGGTCTATATCAGGTGGGTAGCTGTGTGTGCGGCCTATGTGTTGTACATGTCATGTGTCTGTTGTTTGTGAGGTCCATGTGGTAAATGGGCCCTGTATGTGCGGGTATGGGGAATGTATGTGGCATCCTTTGTTGTGTACTATTTATATGGTGTTTGGTGTGTGTTTGCATTGTATGGCTGATGTATATGGTAGGCGGGCAGAACCTGTGGTGGAGGTGCTGTGCACATTTGGTGGCTTGGTGTGCGTGCCCTATAAGTGTTGCGTGCGGGGTTCATGTGTTTTCATGGTGCACGGGTGAGTGCGGAATGTGTGTGGTATTGGTGTGTGTGTGATTGACAAGTGCTAGAATTGGGTGGTGCACCTCTGTAGGCCATGTGTGCTCTGTGCAAGGTGTTAGTGTGCTGTGGTTTTGGGTGGTCTGTGTGGGCTGAGTGTGGTGCATCGATGGAGTGTGTGGGGGCTATGTGTGTGTGTGTGGTGTCTTTCTCTGTGGTCCGTTTGTGGTATGTTGGTGGGAGATGGGTGGTGTGCGTGGTGTATTGTGGCTTGTGCCTGGTGTGTGTTGTGTATGTTTGACATGGTTTTCTGTGGTTGAAGTGTGGTGAGTTCCTGGCATATATGAGGCCTGTGTTGTTAGGTGGCCTGTGTGGACAGTGTACATGCATGGGCAGAGTGCATTACACTGTATAAAATACTTCTGTGTATGTTGGTGTTTGTGTGGTTTCTGTGTGTGCATTTGGCACATGTCAGCGGTGTGTGTCAGACCAGGGTGTTGAGTTTTCTCTAGTACATCTGTGGTAATATGAGGCGTGGGTGAGCACTAGCATTGTGGCTTGCAGACGGTGTATGCAGGGTGGGAGGGTGCTGTAATTGTGGTGAGTCTCGGTGCAGCTGTAGTGTGCGAGAGGGGAATAGGTGGCATATTTGTGTACACGTGTGTCTAGTGTCTTTGTGTTGTGGTGGGTTGGTGTTTCGTATGTGTGTTTGTGTGTCTGAGACATGTGTTCTGTGTGGAATACATGTAGTGCGTGCATTTTATTGGGTAGTGTGTGCGGTCTATATCAGGTGGGTAGATGTGTGTGCGGCGTAAATTTTGTATGTGTCACGTGTCTGTTGTTTGTGAGGTCCATGTGGTAAATGGGTCCTGTATGTGCGGGTATGGGTGATGTGTGTGGCGTCCTTTGTTGTGTACTATTTATATGGTGTTTGGTGTGTGTTTGCGTTGTATGGCTGATGTATATGGTAGGTGGGCAGAGCCTGTGGTGGAGGTGCTGTGCACGTTTGGTGGCCATTTGGTGTGCGTGCTCTATAAGTGTTGTGTGCAGGGTTCATGTGTTTTCATGGTGCACGGGTGAGTGCGGAATGTGTGTGGCGCTGGTCTGTGTGTGACTGACAAGTGATGGCGTTGGATGGATGGTGCAACACTTGTGGGCCATGTTTGTGCAGCTCCTGGGGTTTCTTGTTGGTGTGGGTGGTTGTCATTTGTGTGGTGTTTGTGGGGTTCCTGTGTGTGCAGCATACGTGTAATTGTGTGTGCATGTGTGATGTCTGTGGGGTAAGTGCATGTGTGTGTGCAGTATGTGTCCTGTGTATTTATGATTGCTGGTATGCATGTTTTGTAGGCGTGTGTGTGTGTGTGTTTGGCTCAGTGTGTGTTTGTTACGTACAGGCTGTGTGTGTGTCGGGGTGTGTGTGAATTATTGGGTGGCAGTGAGTGGTGAGTATGTCATCTACAAGATATGAATGTCATGTCTGTGGTGCGTGTGACTTTCTGTAGGATATGGGAACTGTGTGCCTTCTATGTTTGTTTGCGTGTGTGTGTGCCTGAGCAAGCACTGTGTTCCATGGAGGGAATGTGCTTGTGATAAATATATTGGGTGCTTTTGGTTTGAAAGTGTTGTATAGGAGGTAAATCAATGGTGAGTCTGTGGTGGATGGGAGTTGTGTATGGTTTTTGTTTGGTGTGGGTAGAGTAGGTGTGTGGCACACTTTGTATGTTGCATGGTGTGTGTGCGTGTCTGTGGTGAACTTGGTGTGTGCTCTGTATGTTATAAGTGTGTGGTCATGTGTTGGATGTGAGTTTTGTGTGTAGCACCTGTGTGGTGTATGTTGCGTATTGGCACAGTGTATGTTTGGTGATTGTGTGGTAACATGTGTGTTTGTGTCTGTGGCATTGGTATGGTGTGTGTGTGTGGTTTATGCCTATTGTGTTTGTTCTATGTGTCATGGGTGAGTATAGAGCCTAAAAATGTGTTCTCTGTAGGAATGATGTGTTTATGGTTAAGTCTCTTATGCAGTGACCTATGTGTAGTGTGTAGTTGTTTGTTATATGTGTTCGGTGCATGTGAGGTGTGGGTGCTGGGTCTACAGTCCCTGTGTTGTGCATGGTAGGTCTGTGTAGTTTGTACCATGGGCAGGTGATGGAAGTGTGCCCGGGTCTGCTGTTTCTGTGCTGTCTAGGGGTGCGCAATTGTATGTATATATGCAGCTGTGAGAGTGGCATGTGTGTGGTGATGGTATGGCTAATCGTAATTGCACTGGCCACAGTCCTTTCAGCAGCAACTATCCAGGTACAGGAGGGCTGCCGTGCTGGGGACATACCAGACGCCAATTAGGCTCACTTACCCAGAATCAAAGCGAAAAGTCATCAAAATCTTTGGGTGATGGCAGTGTGAGTGAGAGCTCCATCTGCATTGGCTTTGAGCAAAGACCTAGGCCGAAAAATGGAAGGTTATGGGAATGCCCACTGAGAGGATCCAAGTTCTACAGTTCACAAGGAAAGAAAAAAAAAAGAAAACCTGGGAGGGAGAGAACTAAATTTTTTCCCCTTGTCCCAGGAAAGAGGCCACCTCCCCCCAAAACCCTATAGTTTGGCCTACACACGATCATTTTCTGCTGAGCCTCTTCAAAGCTGCGAAGGTTCCTAATGGAAGGTCCCAATTGTTTTGAAACCAACTTTTGCAGAGCCCTGCCACTACATCCCCACAGTACTAAGATCTGTGCCTCACTAAAGAGGCTAGTGCTCTGACCCCCTGGCTGGGAGTGATGCCTTGGTGTCATCTTGTTTCTGGTAGAAATAAACGCGTAGAGCCCTCTGGTGGGCTCCAGGGATTAAGCACCCGACTCTTGTTTGCAGCTGAATTCAGCATCTCAGGGGTTGTGAGATGGGGCCCCAAGACCAGTTCACTGCTCAGCACGGAGTCTACTTGAAGCTCCTCTCATCCTGCCCCTCCCCCTAGTCATGTGTACTCTCCTCCTTCTCTCTCACATAAATCAGTAAATATACCCTTAGGAATGAATGAATGGGTCAAGCTGGATACACAGAAAGTTAAGGTTCATGAGGAGAGATAAGAATTGCCTCCTGTGTGAATGGCTGGGCACTATTCCCTGGCAATTGGTCCACCTCCTGAAGAGCTAACTCCTGTGAGGGTTGGAAAAGAGAAATCTCTACTGTTTGCATATGGGACCCCTGTGAGCAAGTGGCTGTCATTCTCCTCTGAGAAAGACAGGGACAGCTTCTGGTCTTGGTTGTTTCCCCTACCCAGCTCACTGGTGGAGAGAGACAGTAGAGGTTCAACAGTACCAGGTGCGTACTTACCACTGCTTCTCAGCTCCTGAATATGGGACCTTGGGCAGTATGCCTCTTAAAGGGCAGCTTCTACACCGGCCAAGTCCTGGGGCATGCTGCACGTACACGGCTTATCCCTTCTTCACAAGAAAGCCATGTGGATCAGCCAGGGGAGGGAAGCAACCTGGTTACTGAGCACTGTGTTTACACCAGCTGGCCAACCAAGCACTCAGGGACACGAATGCCATTGTTCCTTTTCAGATATCAGACACTGATTGCTCTCCCGTACCACTGGATCAGAGTGGGAACTAGACACCAGTTCCCGGAAAGAAATCTATTTGTGCTACTTTGCCCATTTTTTTTTTAACGGGATGGCTTCTTTTTTAAGTGTTCATTTGATAAGTTCTTTATCTATTTTGGATCTTACCCGTTCCTAGAGGGTCATTTGCAAATATCTTGCCCTGTCCGGAAGGTTTCCTTTTAGGTTTGCACATTGATTTTTTCCTTCAGTGTGCAGAAGCCTTTCCTTGTGATGAAGCCCACATGCTTTACTTTAAATCGTTTTCCTTACCTCATGACACATAGTAATGAAGATTTTCCTACGTGGGCTGTGTTGCATAAACAGTGAATCTTGGCACACTGAAAAATTACAATAAAAACTTAAAATAAAAAAGATTTTCATACTTCCAACAATGTTATCGCCTATGTAGTCCTCTAGGATTTACGTTAACTGATGTGGAGTGGAGTGGAGTTTAGTTTCAGGGGTAAAATTGAATGACTAATCAGCTGCATATAACACCCAGCCCTCATTACAACAAAAGCCCTCGTTCATGCCCCTCACACAATGACTCCATCTCCCCAACTACCTCCCTTCCAGCTATCTTCAGGTTGTGTCCTAGAGTTTCCTAGACTTAAGACCTCCTTCATGCCCATCACCCAGATATCCCATCCTCCCCACCTCCCTTCCCAGCACACTCTCACTTTGTTTTCTAGAGTTCTGCCATTGTTTGCCTCATTGTTTTACCCTTATTTCCTTTTTCATTCCCTTCCCCCATGTTCATCTGTTTTGTTTCTCCAATTAAACTTATGAGTGAAATCATATGTATCTGTCTTTCTCTGACAAATTTATTTCACTTAGCATAATATGGCAAGATGTCATTCTTTTTGATGGCTTAGGAGAATTCAATTGCACGTGCATGCACACATTCATGCACGTATGAGTGTCAGAGAGACCGACAGAGAGAGAGAGAGAGAGAGATCGACACAGAGAGATGACATCTTTATCCTGGCATTCATCTGTTGATGGACAGCAGGGCTCTTTCCACACTTTGGCTATTGTGGACATTCCTGGCCTAAGCCAATTATGCTCACTTACACAGAATCAAAGTGAGAAGTAATCACAGTCTTTGGGTGATGGCAGTGTGAGTGAGAGCTCCATCTGCATTGGCTGTGAGCAAAGACTGAGCCCGAAATATGGAAGGTTATGGGAATGCCCACTGAGAGGATCCACATTCTACAGTTCACCCAGGAATGGAAAAAAAAAAACAAAACAGCAAACCCTGCGAGGGAGAGAACTAGCATTGTTTCCCCTTGCCCCAGGAAGGAGGCCACCTCCCCCCAAATCCCTAGTTTGGCCTACACACAAACATTTTCTGCTGATCTTCTCTAAAGCCTCAAAGATTCCTGATGTCCCAATTGTTCTGAATCCAACTTTTGAGGGGCCCGTCGCACAACATCCCCACAGTCCTAAGATCTCTGCATGAGTCCCCACGTGAAGAGCGAGGCTAATGCTCCGAAACCCTGGCTGGGAGTGATGCCTTGGTGTCATCTAGTTTCAGGTAAAAAGAAAAGGGTCAAGCCCCCTGGAGGGCTCCAGCGGTTAAGAACCAGACTCTTGTTTGCAGCTGAAGTCATAATCTCATGGGTCATGAGATGTGTCCCTAAGGCCAGATCTATGCTCAGCAGGGAGTCTATGTAAAGCTCCTCTCTTTCTGCCCCGAACCCAGATCATGTGTATTCTCTGCCTTCTCTCTCCAGAAACATTCTACAGCACACTCCACAAACACCTTGTGTCCTATTTGCAGAATTCTGAGGATCCAAAGGTAATGTGGAAGTGGCAGTCCAATACCCTACATCTTTCCCTGTGCAAGCAAGAGGAAGCTCTCCTTCACCTTCCACAAGGTAGATGTCTTGGAAAATGCTTCCTTCCTCGAACAGAAGAGGTTGCTGAAATGCATTTTTCAGCCTTGTGGTGTCTCAGAGCTATGGGCAACACAGCACAGTCGTTTGTTCCCACGCTTGTCTTTAAAACCGCTTTTAGGCTCAGGAAACAAGAAGGTAGTTGAGAGATGTGGCCCACACATTCCTTTCTCATAGTCATATTGAGGGGACATCTTCCTTGCTGTTCACTCACAATTTCCCGGCTATTCATTCTTTGAATGAGAAGTGGGTATTTGAAGGACGGTTTCACAAAAGCTGTTTCCCTTCTGAGAGGTATACAAGGAAAGTGGTGTAGCTTCATCAAACATTCATGCAATGTGGCATTGGACTCAGAGCCTTCTTCTTCCCAAGATCGTTCCACTGGTCCTTCCTCAGGCATGGACACACACGTTGAAAACGCTTGTGTCTTCCAAACAGCAAACATGGTTTGAAAGCAGGTTCCTGCCGTGTTCTTGCTGAGTTCTCTTTCAGCTTGCGGATCTTAAGTTTGGCTCCAAACCTACCTTGCGACGTACCCCCTCGTCTTTCATCAAGACGTTAGTCAGAAGAACCCTGGCGCACAGCCTTGTTTCTTAGAGTTCCGATCATAGATCTGTCTTTAGGACTGCTACAGGTTTATCTGAAAAGTCCTCTGTCACCGTGACATGTGCTCTCCGTTGCAAGTTACATTCTGACCCAACAGATTTCTCTAAGTGTCTAGCATTTACTTTATGCTTTAGAATACACCATTGAAAGATTATATTCTGTTTCGGTTTCACCGCCATCATGTCTTTATAGACCCATCTTTCTCAGTCCGCAACCACTTTGGGGATGTGCTTGCATCATTTCGGGAAGGTGGTTTAAGTTCTTTGTTGTGTCTCAGAATCAAGGGTATCACACATCACAGTAGAATGCATTCTTCTCAGAGTGGGAGAATGTAGATATTTCTAGAGCAAATTGCTCTCAGGGCTCTTTTTCAGTGTCACGGTTTTTCTTCAAATCTGGTACGTGCAGTAATAAGTGGGATGTATGCTTCTGTAGGTCACCACAATGGAACACATCCAGGTTCGAGAAAGGCAATCGTAGTCGGAAAAACTTATTTCCTGGTGTTGAGCATAGGCAGTTCCCTAACCCTCCCACAGGGCCATTTGAGGAGACTTTTTCCCTGCATCAAGAGGTTCCTTGAAAGGTGAATACGACTCAGAGTTCCCTATCAGCATTTCATGTAGAGCCGTTTGCTTATGTATTTCCCCATGGCTGGCAAGACCCTATGGTGAAGAGAGCCCACAGTCCTTGAATGAAATTTTCTCTGCTGTGTGATGTGACTCTAAATGGGCCTCATTTAGGGAATGTCCTTGTCCTTCAGGCATGCACACCTTAGTTGAAATGGCATTTCACATCAGGAAAGAAGATAGAAAAGGAGCATCTCTGAAACGTATGGAGACCGTGATTTAAGTGCATGGCACTGTTCTTAGGCATCTGAAGTGTACTTTGGGTGAGACAGATCCATGGCCAACCAAACACTCCACATTTGCTGGAAAGGCTTCAAACGACAGGAGGGAAATATGCGTCAGAATGGACACTCAACACGTTTGAGCCTGTAGAAACATGAAAACTGTTGGAACTGACAGTGCTAAAACATAAAGGACACGGCCCTTCTGTTACTCTTCTCAGAGACACATTTTCAAAAATGTTCTACAGCAAACTGCACTAACACCTTGTGTCCTGTTTGCAGAACTCTGAGGGCCTAAGGAAGTTGCAGAAGTTGGCAGCCCAAACCCCTACTTCTTTCTCTGTACAAGCAATAGGAAGCTCTTCTTCAGCTTCCACAAGGTATAACCTTGGAGAACGCTTCCATCCTAGAAGAAGTAAAGGTCAGTGAAAGGCGTTTGCTTAACCTTGTGGTGTCTCAGATGTATGGACACGCAGTACAGTTGTTTGTGTTCTCACTTGTATTTGAAACCCCTTCTAGGCTCAGGAAGCGAAATGGTAGTTGGGAGATGCGGTCTGCACATTTGTTTCTCAGTGTCAAGCACAGTGGGTGTCTTCCTTGCTGTTCACTCACAATTTCCAAACTGCCTAATCTTTGAATGAGAAGAGGGTACCTGAAGGACGGTTCCACAAAAGCTGTTTCCTGTCTTATAGGTATACAAGGAAAATGGTGTACCTTCATCGAAGGTTCATGCAACGTAGCATTGCATTCACAGCTTTCTTTCCCCGGGTGCTTTCCTCAGGCATTGGCACACAGGTTGAAATCCTTATCTCTTCCGAAAAGGGATCCGGGCTTGAAAGCACGGTCTCTGCTGTGTTCTTGCTGAGTACTCTTTCAGCTTGTGGGTCTAAAGTTTGGCCCCCCTCATCTATCTTTTGTGGTGCCCCTCTTGTTTTGCTTCAAGACATTAGTCAGAAGACGCATGAGGCATGGCCTTGTTTCTCAGAGTTCTGAACGCACATCTCCCTTTAGGACTGCCACATATTTATCTGAAATGTCCTCCGTCTCCATGATATGTGCTCTAGATTGCAAGCACAATCTGAACCAACAGATTTCGCAGAGTGACTAGCATTTGCCTTACGCTTTAGCATACACTTTGGAAAGGAAGTTTATTTTCGGTTTCTGTTTCCCGGCCGTCATGTGTCTGACGGCACGTCTTTCTCAGTGTCACCCACTTTGTGGATAGGATCCCATCGATCAGTGAAGGTGGTTCAAGTTCTGTGTTCTCTCTTAGAATCAAGGGTAACACACGTCACAGTACAATGCATTCCAGTCAGAACAGCAGAATGCCGTTTCATCTAGAGCACTTTCCTCTCGGTGCTCTTTCTCCATATCAAGGCCTTCCCACCAAACTGATATGTGCAGTAACATGCAGGATGTGTGATTCTGTGGGTCTCTCACTTGGAACACATCCAGGTTAGAGAAAGATCTTAGTCCCATAATCTTACTCCCAGAGTTGGAATAGGCAGTTCACTCAGGCTTCCACACAGCTGTTTGAGGAGGCTCTTTCCCTGCATCAAGGGGTTCCTTGAAAGGTGCATTCGACTCACATTTGCCTATCAGAGTTTCGTGTATTGCCGTTTCCGTATATTTTTACCCATGGCCGGTAAGGCACCTTTGGGCCAGAGAGCACACAGTTATTGTATGACATTTTCTCTGCAGTGTGCAGTGACTGTAGAACGGGCTTTTTTTAAGGGAATGTCCTTCTCCTTCAGGCATGCACACATTAGTTGAAATGGCTTTTCACTTCAGGAAAGAAGATAGAAAAAGTCAGTCTCTAGACCATTTGGAGACTGTGTATTATGTGCATGGCACTGTTCTTAGGCTTCTGAAGGCTACTTTCTGAGAGCCAGAACTGTGGATGAACAAACTCTCCACTTTTGCTGAAAAGTCTTCAAACGACAGGAGGGAATTATGCATCAGGACGGACACTCGACATGTTTGAGACTGTAGAAACATTAAAACAGTTTGAAGTGACAGTGCTGAAACTTAAAGGACATGGCGCATCTGTTAGTCTTCTCAAAGACACATTTTCAAAAACGTTCTACAGCAAACTCCACTAAAACCTTGTTTCCTATTTGGAGAACTCTGAGGGCCTAAGGGAGTTGTGAGAGTGGGCAGTCCAAACCCCTACCTCTTTCTCTGTACAAGCAGTAGGAAGCTCTCCTTCAGCTTCCACAAGGTACAAACTTGTAGAATGCTTCCATCCTTAAAGAAGTAGAGGTCCCTGAAAGGCATTTGCTCAGCCTTGTGGCATCTCAGAGCTGAGGAAACACAGCACAGTCGTTCGTCTTAAGTTTGCCCCCTTCCTCTACCTGTGTCATGCCCCTCTTGTTTTGCTTCAAGACATTAGTCAGAAGACACATGAGGCACGGCCTTGTTTCTCAGAGTTCTGAACGCACATCTCTCTTTAGGACTGCCACACATTTATCTGAAAGGTCCTCTGTCTCCATGATATGTGCTCTAGATTGCAAGCACAACCTAAACCAACAGATTTCGCAGAGTGACTAGCATTTGCCTTACGCTTTAGCATACACTTTGGAAAGGAAGTTTATTTTCAGTTTCTCTTTCCCGCTGTTGTGTCTGATGGCACTTCTTTCTCAGTCCCACCCTCTTTGGGGATATGATCCCATCGATCAGTGAAGGTGGTTCAAGTTCTGTGTTCTCTCTTAGAATCAAGGGTATCACACATCACAGTACAATGCATTCCCCTCAGAATGGCAGAATGCCGTTTCATCTAGAGCACTTTGCTCTCGTTGCTCCCTCTCAGTGTTAAGGCTTTCCTTCCAAACTGGTACTTGCAGTAAAATGTGGGATGTGTGATTCTGTAGGTCTCTTCCATGGAACAGTTCCAGGTTAGAGAAAGAAGATCTTAGTCTGAAAATCTTATTCCCAGAATTGGTGTGCGGCAGTTCACTAAGGCTTCCAGATAGCCATTTGAGGAGGCTGTTTCCCTGCATCAAGGGGTTCCTTGAAAGGTGCATTCAACTCAGAGTTGCCTATCAGAGTTTTGTGTATTTCCATTTTCATATATTTTTGCCCATAGCCGGAAAGGCCCGTATGGACCAGACAGCACAAAATTATTGTATACCATTTTCTCTGCAATACGCTGTGACTCTAGAATGGGCTTTGTTTAGGGAATGTCCTTCTCCTTCAGGAATGCACTCATTAGTTGAAATGACTTTCAACTTCGGGAAAGAAGATAGAAAAAGACAGTTTCTGGACTGTTTGGAGACTGTTTATTAAGGGCATGGCAGTGTTCTTCAGCTTCTGAAGGGTACTTTCTGAGAGCCAGATCCGTGGTTGACCAAACACTCCACTTTTGGTGAAAAGGCTTTAAACGACAGGAGGGAATTATGCGTTAGGACTGACACTCAACGAGTTTGAGCCTATAGAAACATTAACACTGATCTCGGGGTGGCAGGCCAATTTCTTCCTCTCTGAGGGTTCTGCACTGCTCCAAACGGCATGGTGTCACCTGGGGGACTGGCAGAATCCTTTTGTATGGCTCGGTGGTCCCCAATCAAGGGGTCTTTGTGTCCTGGCTTCTGAATACTGAAGGCTGAAAACCCCACCTATGGATACAGTTTGGAACTAAGGGGAATAGCAGGCCCAATTTGCAGGCTCTGAGGTAGTTGCTCCTGGGGGCCGAGTTGAGGGCTGTAGTAAGGCGATGCATAAGACCCTGGTTTGTGGCCAGAGTGGCTGCGGGATTTGGGGGTGGCCTCTGGGTGGGGGCATGTAAGTTTCTCCTGCTCTGAGGGCTCTTTGCAGTTCCAAATGGCCCAGTTTCCTCCTGAGTGGAATGCAGATTCCTGGCATGTGGATTAGTGGTCCCCAGTCAGGAGGGCTTGAGGGCCAAGCCTCTGTGTACCTAAGCCTGCAAACTCATACTCAGGTTAGGGTTAGGGCCCAAGGGCATGACAGGTCAATCTGCCTGGGCTGAGGCTGGCTCTCTGCCAGGTTGAGTTGAGGGTGGTTGTCCTTCAGCATGTGAGCCTCCGTTTTAGTGGCCAGGGGAGCCGTCCAATGTGTGGGAGGCCTCAGCGATGCTTGCAGATATCTCTTCTCCTTGGAGGGGTCTGCACAGCTCCAAGCAGCAGGGTTTCCAACTGTGTGGCAGGCAGACTCTGGGGGTGAGTTTCCAGGGTGATCAGATGAAGGGCTTAGGGGCCAGGCTTCTGGAGACAGAAGCCTGAAAAACCTACCTAGTGTTAGGTTTAGATTTAGGGCCTAGGGGCATGGCAGGCCTGATCTACCAGAGCTGATGTGGGCTGCTCTGGGGGCTCAGTTGAGGGCAGTCATAAATCAGTGCATAAGCCCCTGGTTTGTGGCCAGGGAGGCCGCCGAATTTGGGCGTGACCTCAGGGGGGGCCTGCAGATTTCTCCCACTCTAAGGGTTCTGCACAGTTCTAAATGGCATGGTTTCCACATGAGTGGCAGGCAGAGCCCTGGAGTGTGCCTCAGGGATCCCCAATCAGGAGGCCTTTGGGGCCAGGCTTTCATGGACCAATGTCTAAAAACCCAAGCTAGGGTTAGGGTTAGGAAGTAGGGCCATGGCAGGCCTGATCCACCAGAGCTGAGGTGGGCTTTTCTGGGGGCTCAGTTGAGGGCAGTCATAAGGCAGTGTGTAAGCCCTTGGTTTGTGGCCAGGGAGGATGCCAAATTTGGAGGTGACTTCAGGGGGGCATGCAGATTTCTTCCAATCTAAGCATTCTGCCCAGTTCTAAATGGCGTGGTTTCAACCCAAGAGGCAAGCAGAGCCCTGGTATGTGCACCAGGGGTCCCCAATTAGGAGGGCTTTTGGGCCAGGCTTCCATTGACCAAAGTCTGAATACCCAAGCTAGGGTTATGGGTAGGGCCTAAGAGCATGGGAGGCCCAGTGTGCTGGCACTGACACGACGTCCCCAGGGGCTGAGTTGAGGGCATGGGACAGGTGGTGTGTCAGTCTCCAGGTTTCTGACCAGGGTGGCTGCCTAAGGTGGGGGGCTGGTCTCCGGGGAACATGCAGGTTTCTCTCACTCTAAGGGTTCAGTGTGGCTTCCAAGGGCATGGATTCTTCCTGGAGAGCAGGCAGAGTCCCATCGTGTGGCTCAGGATTTCCCAATCAGGAGGGCTTGGTCGCTAGCCCTCTGGGAAAGGAAGCCTGAAGACCCCACCTAGGGTAAGGGTTAGGGCCTAGGGGCATTGCAGGTCAGATCTGCTGGCACTTATGTGGCCTACCCAAGAGGCTGAGTGGAGGGCAGCAGTCAGGTGATGCATAAGCCCCTGGCTTTCTTGCAGAAGGACTGCCAAATTTGGGGGAGTCTTCAGGGGTTCATGCATATTTCTCCCAGTCTGAGGGTTCTGCACAGATTCAAATGGCATGGTGTCCTCCTGTGTGGCAGTAGGAATCCTGTTGTGTGGCTCAGGCATTCCCTGCTGGGGGACTTGGGGGCCATGCTTCTAGTGATGAAAGCCTGAAAATCCATCCTTGGGTTAGGCTCAAGGCATAAAAGTTTGTCAGGCACCAGCTGGGGGCTCTGAGGCACCCTCCACATTGAGTGAGTTGAGGGCAGGATCAGCTGGCCTGTCAGCTGCCCTTTTTGTAGCCAGGGGGCTCGGTCAAATGTGTGGGTGCCTCAGGGGGAGCATGAAGTTTTCTCTTGCTCTGAGGGTTCAGCGCAGCTACAAAGGGCACTGTGTCCTCCTCAGCAGCAGGAGGACACAGTGGAAATGGAAGCCTGAAAACCGAACCCAGTGTTAGGGCCTAGGGGCATGGCAGGCCCTATCCTCTAGCCCTGAGGCAGGTTCCCTGGGGGGCTGAGTTGAGGGCAGTGGTCTGGGGGTGTGTAAATTCCTGGGTTTCTGGCCTGGGGGCCACTGAATGTTGGTATGGCCTCACGGAAGCATGCAGGTTTCTCCCACTCTGTGAGTTCTGTGTGGCTCCAAATGGCATGGTGTTCTCCTGTGTGGCTGGCAGAGCTCCAGCATGTGGCTCAGGGGTCTGTAATCAGGGGTCTTTGGGGCCAGGACTCTGGGGACGGAAGCATGAAAACCCAACCTTTGGTCCGAGTTTGGGCCTAGGGTCATGGCAGGCCCAATCTGCTGACACCGAGGTGGGATCCAGGGGAATAAGTTGAGAGCAGTGGTCAGGCGGCCCATCAGCTACAGGATTCATGTCCTGGTGGGGGGGGGCACCGAATGTGTGGGTGGCCTGAGGGGAGTATGCAGGTTTCATCTTCTTGGAGGGTTCTGCACAGCTAAAAATTGTCAGTGTCCTCTGGGGTGGAAGTCAGAGCCCCGGCATGTGGCTCAGGGGTTCCCAATCACGAGGGCTTGGGTGTCTGACCTCTATGTTCAGAAGTCTGAACACCCAACCTGGGATTAGGGTTAGGGCTAAGGGGCACAGGAGGAACCATCTGCTGGTGCTAAGGCTGGCTTCCTGAGGCCTGAGTCAATGGTGGCGGTCAGGCAGTGTGTAAGTCCTTGGGGTTTTGGCCAGGGCACTTCGGAATGTGGTGGTGGCCTCAGGGGAGAATGCCTGTTCCTCCTGCTGTGTTGAACCCTCAGTCCAGAACTGAGGGTTCTACACAGCTCCCAATGTCACGTTGTCCTCCTGGGGAGCAGGAGAAGTCCTGTCATGTGGTTCGGGTGTCCTCAATTGGGGGACATGGGGGCCAGGTGTCCTGAGGGCAGATGTCCTTGTGGCTCTTTATACACGGAGGAGTGGCTCAGGGAGAGCAGGGGTGCTTTGGGGAGGGGTGACTCTCCCTTGTTTCCAGCTGGAACTGAGTGCAGTATTAAATGCAAGGGCTCTCTCTGGGCAGGCCATGCCATGGAGAGTTCTTTGCATGGCTGAACTCTCTTCTCTTCCTAAGGAATGGCTCCCTATGAGCCAGGAGGGGGAGACAAGCTAGATACAGATCAGCAGGCTGACACCAGCCATCCAGGAACTTAGCCGGCCTGTGGTGTGTTTGTGTGTGCATGTTTGCATGTGTATGTGTGTGTGTGTCTGTCTTTCTGTCTGTGCTCATTATCTGACTTGTCTTGACATGGTATGTGTGTGAGGTGAGAGGGACAGGTGTTCTGGCTTGGGTGGTGTATTTGTGGTCTATGGGCATGTACCTCTGTGGTGTGAATGCAGTTCTGGACCTGTGTGTATGTGGTGTGCTTTTTGTGTTATGTGTGTGGATTATGTGTGTTGGAGATGTGTTTTGCATGGTGTATGTGTTGGTGTTTGTGTAGAGTGTATGGGTGGGGGCATATGTGGTGTGCCTAGGTGACATACGTGCAGTGTGTTGGTGGTATATGTGTTGTGTGGGGGTGATTTGTGTGCTTTGTGCAAGGTGTTAGTGTGGAGTGGTTTTGGGTGGTCTTTGTGTGCTGAGTGTGGTGTATCGATGGTGTGTGCATGGAGTGTGAATGTGTGTGTGTGTGTGGAGTCTTTCTCTGTGGTCTGTGTGTGGTGTGTTGGTGGGAGATCGGTGGTGTGCATGGTGTATTGTGGCTTGTGCATGGTGTGTGTTGTATATGTTTGACTTGGTTTTCTGGAATTGAAGTGTGGTGAGTTCCTGGCATATATGTGGCCTGTGTTGTTAGGTGGCCTATGTGGACAGTGTACATGCATGTGCAAAGTACATTACACTGTGTAATGTAGTTCTGTGTATGTTGGTGTTGTGTGGTTTCTGTGTGTGCATTTGGCATATGTCAGTGGTGTGTGTCAGGCCAGCGTGCTGAGTTTTCTCTAGTACTTCTGTGGTGGTATGAGGCATGGGTGAGCGCTAGCGTGGTGGTGTGTAGATGGTGTATGCAGGGTGGGTGAGTGCTATATGTGTGGTGAGTCTTGGTGCATCTGTAGTGTGCGAGAGGGGAATAGGTGGCATGATTGTGTATACGTGTGTCCGGTGTCTTTATGGTGTTGTGGTGGGTTGGTGCCTTGTATATGTGTCGTGTATGTTTGAGACATGTATTCTGTGTGGAATACATGTAGTGCTTGCATTGTATTGGGTTCTGTGTGCAGTCTATATCAGGTGGGTAGCTGTGTGTGCGGCCTATATGTTGTACGTGTCATGTGTCTGTTGTTTGTGAGGTCCATGTGGTAAATGGGTTCAGTATGTGTGGGTATGGGGGATGTGTGTGGCGTCCTTTGTTGTGTACTGTTTATATGGTGTGTGGTGTGTCTTTGCATTGTATGGATGACGTATATGGTAGGTGGGCTGAGCCTGTGGTGGAGGTGCTGTGCACGTTTGGTGGCCATTTGGTGTGCGTGCCCTATAAGTGTTGTATGCAGTGTTCATGTGTTTTCATGGTGCACGGGTGAGTGCAGAATGTATGTGGTGCCGGTCTGTGTGTGACTGACAAGTGCTGGCATTGGGTGGGTGGTGCAACTCTTGTGGGCCATATGTGTGCAGCTCCTGGGGTTTCTTGGTGGTGTGGGTGGTTGTCATTTGTGTTGTGTTTGTGGGGTTTTGGTGTGTGCGGCATACATATTATTCTGTGTGCATGTGTGATGTCTCTCTGGGTAAGTGCATTATGTGTCCTGTGGATTTAGGATTGCTAGTGTGCATGTTTCAAAGGCGTGTGTGTTTGGCACAGTGTGTGTGTGTGTGTGTGCGTGTGTGTGAGTTTGTGCATGTGTGTGTGTTACATAGAGGCTGTGTGTGTTTTGGGGTGTGAGAGGTATTGGGTGGTAGTGGAGTGGTTAGTATGTCATCTACGAGATATGAGTGTCATGTCTGTGGTGCATGTGAATTTCTTTAGGATATGGGAACTGTGTGTCTTCTGTGTGTGTGTTCGTATGTGTGTGTGCATAAGCAAGCACTGTGTTCCATGGAGGGGATTTGCTTGTGATATATATATATATATATCACTATATATATATATATATATATATATATATATATATATATATATATTGGGCTCTTTTGATTTGACTGTGTCATATAGGAGGTAAACCGAAGGTGAGTCTGTGGTGGATGCGACATGTGTATGGTTTTTGGTTGTTGTGGGTATGGTAGGTGTGTGGTGCACATTGTGTATGTTCCATGGTGTGTGTGTGTCTGTGGTGAACTTGGTGTGTGCTCTGTATGTTATAAGCATGTGGTTATGTGTTGGGTGCGAGTTTTGTGTGTAGCATATGGTCCATGTTGCATATGGGCACTGTGTATGTGTTTTGATTGTGTGGTAATACGTGTGTTTGTGTCTGTAGCGTTGCTATGGTGTCTGTGTGTGTGGTGTATGCCTATTGTGTGTGTTCTATGTGTCAAGGGTGAGTACAGAGCCTATGAATGTGTTCTCTATAGGAGTAGTGTGTTTATGGTGTAAGGCTCGTATGGGGTGACCTATGTGTAGTGTGTAGGTGATTGGTATATGTGTTCAGTTCGTGTGAGGTATGGGTGCTGGGTCTGCAGGCCCTCTGTTGGGTGTGGTGGGCTTATGTAGTTTGTACCGAGGGCATGTGATGGAAGTGTGCCCGGGCCTATTGTTTCTGTGCTGTCTAGGGTTGCGCAATTGTATGTGACATATGCAGCTGTCAGAGTGACATGTGTGTGGTGATGGTATGGCTAATCGTCAGTGCACTGGCCACAGTCCTTTCAGCAGCAAATATCCAGGGACAGGAGGGCCACCATGCTGGGGACATACCAGATGCCATTTAGACTCACTAACCCGTAATCAAAGCGAGAAGTCATCAAAATCTTTGGGTGATGGCAGTGTGAGTGAGAGCTCCTTGAGCATTGGCTTTGAGGAAAGCCCTAGGCTGAAAAATGGAAGGTTATGGGAATGCCCACTGAGAGGATCCATGTTCTACAGTTCACAAGGAAAGAAAAAAAAAAAACAAGAAAACATGGGTGGGAGAGAACTAAATTTTTTCCCCTTGTCCCAGGAAAGAGGCCACCTCCCCCCAAAACCCTATAGGTTGGCCTACAAACAATCATCTTCTGCTGAGCCTCTTCAAAGCTGCGAAGGCTCCTGATGTCCCAATTGTTCTGAAACCAACTTTTGAGGGGCCCCTGGCACATCATCTCCACAGTCCTAAGATTTCCACATGAATCCCCACGTGAAGAGCAAGGCTAGTGCTCTGACCCCCTGGCTGGGAGTGATGCCTTGGTGTCATCTAGTTTCAGGTAAAAAGAAAAGGGTGGAGCCCCCTGGTGGGCTCCGGGGGTTAAGCACCTGACTCTTGTTTGCAGCTGAGGTCAGGATCTCATGGGTTGTGTGATGAGGCCCCAAGACCAGCTCTCTGCTCAGCAGGGAGTCTACGGGAATCTAATCACATTCTGCCCCACCCCTAGTCATATGTACTCTTCTCCTTCTCTCTCACATAAATCAGTAAATAAACCCTAAGGATAGAAGGAAGGGTCAAACTGGATACACAGAAGCTTAAAATTCACGAGGAGAGATGAGAATGGCCACCTGTGTGAATGGCGCTGTACCATGCCCTGGTAATTGGGCCACCTCCAGAAAAACTAACATCTCCAAACCTCTGCTGGCATATTAAAACCCCCTGTCCCTCCCAAAGTCCATATAGTTCTGAGACCAAATCGCAAGCAATCCTGGAGCCCAACCTAACGCACAGCCCCAGGGTCTCGGCCGGACTCTCATTTTAAAGGAGAGACTATTGTTCGGAGACATAGGCTTGAAGGTCCTCAAGGTCGAACCTAGTATGGGGGGGGTGGATGAATCAATGGATGATCATGGAAACCGAGGTCCAGAGTTCTTCAAGAAAGATGACAATGTGGTAGTGTTGAAAATGAAGTGAGGGGCACAACTGCCTGGTGAGCCAACCATGTCAGGAATAGGAAACACCTGTGGGCTCGGGCAAAGGGAACCTCCACTGGCTACACTGGGGAGCCCCGTCAGCACAAGTCCTCAATTATTCCTGCCAACAGAGAGAGAGAGAGAGAGCTTCTGGCCTTGTCTCTTTTTCCTGTCCTTCCCATTAGCGAATACATGGAAGAGGGACTCAGGGATAGCAGGGGCGCTTTGGGGGAGGGGCAACTCTCCCATGTTTCCAGCTGGAACTGAGTGCGGTATTAAATGCAAGGGCTGTCTCTGGGAAGGCCATGCCATGGAGAGTTCTGTGCATGGGTGAACTCTCTTCTCTTCCTAAGGAATGGCTCTCTATGAGCCGGGAGAGGGAGACAAGCTGGATACAGATTAGCTGGCTGACACCAGCGATCCAAGAACTAAGCCGGCCTGTGGTGTGTTTGTGTGTGCATGTTTGCATGTGTGTGTGTGTGTGTGTGTCTGTCTTTCTGTCTGTGCTCACTATCTGAAACATGTGTGGCACGGTATGTGTGTTTTAGGTGATGGGAACAGGTTTTCTGGCTTGGGTGGCATATGTGTGGTCTATGGAGGTGTGTTGAATATGGGCGTGTACCTCTGTGGTGTGAATGCAGTTCTCATCCTGTGTGTATGTGGTGTGCTTTGTGTATTATGTGTGTGGTTTGTGTGTGTTGGAGATGTGTTTTGCATAGTGTATGTGTAGAGTGTATGGGTGGGGGCTCGTGTGGTGTGTCTAGATGACATATGTACAGGGTATTGGTGGTATATGTGTTGTGCGGGGGTGATTTGTGTGCTCTGTGCCAAGTGTAAGTGTGGTGTGGTTTTGGGTCTGTGTGCTGAGTGTGGAGTATCTATGGTTTATGTGTGGGGTGTGTGTGTGTGTGGTGTCTTTCTCTGTGGTCTATGTGTGATATGTGGATGGGACATGGGTGGTATGCATCGTGTATTGTGGCTTGTGCCTGGTGTGTGTTTTGTATGATTGACATGGTTTTCTGTGGTTGAAGTGTGTTGAGTTCATGGCATATATGTGACCTGTGTTGTTAGGTGGCCTGTGTGGACAGTGTACACACAGAAGGTACTTCTGTGTATGTTGGTGTTTGTGTGGTTTCTGTGTGTGCATTTGGCATATGTCAGGCGTGTGTGTGTCAGGCCAGCGTGTTGAGTTTTCTCTAGTCCGTCTGTGGTGATATGAAGCGTGGGTGAGCGCTAGTGTGGTGGCGTGTAGATGGTGTATGCGGGGTGGTTGGGTGCTGTGTGTGTGGTGGGTCTTGTTGCAGCTGTTGTGTGTGAGAGGGGAATAGGTGGCATGTTTGTGTATAGGTGTGTCCATTGTCTTTGTGGTGTTGTGGTAGGTTGGTGCTTTGTATGTGTGTCATGTGTGTTTGAGACGTGTTCTGTGTGGAATAGGTGTAGTGTGTGCATTGTATTGGTTAGTGTGTGCGGTCTATATCAGGTGGGTAGATGTGTGTGCGGCCTATATGTTGTACGTGTCATGTGTCTGTTGTTTGTGAGGTCCATGTGGTAAATGGGTCCAGTATGTGTGGGTATGGAGGATGTGTGTGGTGTCCTCTGTTGTGTACTGTTTATATGGTGTGTGGTGTGTCTTTGCGTTGTATGGCTGACGTATATGGTAGGTGGGCTGAGCCTGTGGTGGAGGTGCTGTGCATGTTTGGTGGCCGTTTGGTGGCCATTTGGTGTGCTTGCCCTATAAGAGTTGTGTGTGGTATTCATGTGTTTTCATGGTGCACAGGTGAGTGCGGAATGTGTGTGGTGCCAGTCTGTGTGCAACTAACAAGTGCTGGCATTGGATGGGTGGTGCAACTCTTGTGGGCCATGTGTGTGCAGCTCCTGGGGTCTCTTGGTGGTGTGGGTGGTTAGCATTCATGTGGTGTTTGTGGGGTTCATGTGTGTGCAGCATACATGTAATTGTGTGTGCATGTGTGATGTCTGTGGGGGTAAGTGCATGTGTGTGCACGGTATGTGTCCTGTGTATTTAGGATTCCTGGTGTGCATATTTTGGAGGCATGTGTGTGTGTTTGGCACAGTGTGTGTGTGTGCGTGTGTGTGAGTTTGTGTGTGTGTGTTACATAGAGGCTGTGTGTGTTTTGGGGTGTGTGTGAGGTATTGGGTGGTAGTGGAGTGGTGAGTATGTCATCTACAAGATATGAGTGTCATGCCTGTGGTGCATGTGAATTTCTGTAGGATATGGGAACTGTGTGCCTTCTGTGTGTGTGTTTGTATGTATGTGCTTGAGCAAGCACAGTGTTCCATGGAGGGGATGTGCTTGTGGTAGATGTATTGGGCGCTTTTGGTTTGACTGTGTCGTATAGGAGATAAGCCAAAGGTGAGTCTGTGGTGGATGCGACATGTGTATGGTTTTTGGTTGCTGTGGGTACGGTAGGTGTGTGGCCCACATTGTGTATGTTGCATGGTATGTGTGTGTCTGTGGTGAACTTGGTGTGTGCTCTGTATGTTATAAGTGTGTGGTCATGTGTTGGGTGTGAGTTTTGTGTGTAGCACATGTTTGGTGTCTGTTGTGTACAGGCACAGTGTATGTGTGGTGATTGTGTGGTAATATGTGTGTTTGTGTCTGTGGCATTGGTATGGTGTGTGTGTGTGGTGTATGTCTATTGTGTTTTTTCTATGTGTCAATGGTGAGTACAGAGCCTATGATTGTGTTCTCTTTAGGAGTGGTGTGTTTATGGTGTAAGTCTGGTATGGGGTGACCTATGTGTAGTGTTTAGGTGTTTGTTATATGTGTTTGGTGCGTGTGAGTTATGGGTGCTGGGTCTGCAGGTCCTCTGTTCTGCGTGGTGGGTCTGTGTAGTTTGGATCGTGGGCATTGATGGAAGTGTGCCCGGGCCTGCTGTTTCTGTGCTGTCTAGGGTTGTGCAATTGTATGTGATATATGCAGCTGTGAGAGTGGCACGTGTGTGGTGATGGTATGGCTAATCGTCAGTGCACTAGCCACAGTCCTTTCAGCAGCAACTATCCAGGTACAGGAGGGCCACCGTGCTGGGGACATACCAGATGCCAATTAGGCTCACTTACCCAGAATCAAAGGGAGAAGTCTTAAAAATCTTTGGGTGATGGCAGTGTGAGTGGGAGCTCCATCTGCATTGGCTTTGAGCAAAGACCTAGGCCGAAAAATGGAAGGTTATGGGAATGCCCACTGAGAGGATCCACATTCTACAGTTCACAAGGAAAGAAAAAAAAAAGAAAGAAAACATGGGAGGGAGAGAACTAAATTGTTTCCCCTTGTCCCAGGAAAGAGGCCACCTCCCCCCAAAACCCTATAGTTTGGCCTACACACAATCATTTTCTGCTGAGCCTCTTCAAAGCTGTGAAGGTTCCTGATGTCCCAATTGTTCTGAAACCAACTATTGAGGGGCCCCTGACACAACTTCCCCACAGTACTAAGATCTGTGCAGCACTAGTGACGCTAGTGCTCTGAACCCCTGGCTGGGAGTGATGCCTTGGTGTCATCTAGTTTCAGGTAAAAAGAACATGGTAGAGCCCCCTGGTGGGCTCTGGTGGTTAAGCACCTGACTCTTGTTTGCAGCTGAGGTCAGGATCTCTAGGTTGTGAGATGGGGCCCCAAGACCAGCTCTCTGCTCAGCAGGGAGTCTAGTTGAAGCTCCTCTCATCCTGTCCCTCCCCCAGTCATGTGTACTCTCCTCCTTCTCTCTCACATAAATCAGTAAATAAACTTTAGGGATGAACCAAAGGGTCAACCTGGATACACAGAAGTTTAAATTTCATGAGGACAGATGAGAATGGTCACCTGTATGAATGGCGGTGCACCATGCCCTGGCAATTGGGCCACCTCCAGAAGAGCTAACACCTATGAAGTTGGGAAAAGAGAAAGAAAAAGGGAAAGAGATCAGGAAAGAAGATCATCAGGATCATCACATCAGGAAAGAAGATAGAAAAAGAAGGTCTCTGAAAGGTATGGAGACCATGATTTAAGTGCATGGCACTGTTTTTAGGGTTCTGAGGTGTACTTTGGGTGAGACAGATCCATGGCCAACAAAACTCTCCACATTTGCTGAATAGGCTTCAAACTACAGGAAGGAAGTAAGCGTCAGGACGGACACTCGACAAGTTTGAGCCTGTAGAAACATGAAAACTGTTGGAAGTGACAGTGCTGAAACATAAAGGACAGGGCGCTTCTGTTATTCTTCTCAGAGACACATTTTCAAAAATGTTCTACAGCAAACTCCACTAACACCTTGTGTCCTATTTCCAGAACTCTGAGGATCAAAGGGGATTGTGGAAGTTGGCAGCCCAAACCCTTACTTCTTTCTCTGTACATAGGAAGCTCTCCTTCAGCTTCCACAAGGCACAACCTTGGAGAATGCTTCCATCCTCGAAGAAGTAAAGGTTGCTGAAAGGCATTTGCTCAGCCTTGTGGTGTCTCAGATGTATGGACACACAGCACAGTTGTTTGTCTCCTTGCTTGTATTTGAAACCACTTCTGAAAGGCTCAGGAAGTGAGATGGTAGTTGAGAGATGCAACCCACACATTCGTTTCTCAGTGTGAAGTACAGGGGATGTCTTCCTTGATGTTCACTCACAATTTCCCAACTGCTTCATTCTTTGAGCGAGAAGTAGGTACCTGAAGGACGGTTCCACAAAAGCTGTTACCTGTCTGAGAGTTATACTAGGAAAGCACTGTACCTTCATCAAACATTCATGCAACGTGGCATTGCTCTCTCAGCTTTCTTTCGCAAATATTGGTCCAGGGCTCCTTCCTCAGGCGTGGGCACACACGTCAAAAATGCTTGTGTCATCCCAAAAGGAAACATGGCTTGAAAGAAGGTTCTCTGCTGTATTCTTGCTGAGTGCTCTTTTAGCTTGTGGGACTTAATTTTGGCCCCCTCACCTACCTTGCGTCATGCCCCTCTTGTCTTGCATCAAGACGTTAGTCAGAAGAAGCTTGGGGCACGGCCTTTTTTCTGAGTTCTGAATGCAGATCTCTCTTTAGGACTGACACACGTTTATCTGAAAAGTCCTCTGTCTCTATGATAGGTGGTCTAGATTGCATGTACAATCTGAAACAACAGATTTCTCTGAGTGCCTAGCATTTGCCTTATGCTTTAACATACAGTTTGGAAAGGGAGTTTATTTTCTGATTCTGTTTCCCGGCCATCCTGTGTCTGATGGCACTTCTTTCTCATTCCCACCCACTTTGGGGATACGATCCCATCGTTCAGTTAAGGTGGTTCAAGTTCTGTGTTCTCTCTCAGAATCAAGAGTACTACACATCACAGTACAATGCATTCCACTCAGAACGGTAGAATGCCATTATATCTAGAGCACTTTGCTCTCATTGCTCTTTATGTGTCAAGGCTTCCTCACTAAGTTGGTACATACAGTAACATGGGGGATGTGTGATTCTGTAGGTCTCTTTAATGGAACACTTCCAGGTTAGAGAAAGAAGATCTTAGTCTGAAAATCTTATTCTCAGAGTTGGTATGGGGCAGTTCAGTAAGGCTTCCACACAGCCATTTGAGAAGGTTCTTTCCCTGCATCAAGTGGTTCCTTGAAAGGTGCATTCGACTCAGAGTTGCCTGTCAGGGTTTTGTGTATTGCCGTTTCCATATATTTTGCCCATGGCCAGAAAGGCCCCTAGGGCCCAGAAAGCACACAGTTATTGGATGACATTTTCTCTGCAGTGTGCTGAGCTCTAGAACGGGCTTTGTTTCAGGAATGTCCTTCTCCCTCAGGCATGCACAGATTAGTTGAAATGGCTTTTTGCTTTAGGAAGTATGATAGAAAGGATGGTCTCTGGACCATATGAAGACTGTGTATTAAGTGTATGGCTGTGTTCTCAGGCTTCTGAACTATATTTCTGAGAGCCAGATCCATGGCCGACCAAACTCTCCACTTTTGTTGAAAAGGCTTCAAACAACAGGAGGGAAGTATGTGTCAGGACAGACACTTGACACGTTTCAGCCTGTAGAAACATTAAAGTTGTTGGAACTGACTGCTGAAACATAAAGGACACAGCCCATCTGTTAGTCTTCTCAAAGACACATTTTCAAAAACGTTCTACAGCAAAATCCACTAAAACCTTGTGTCCTTTTTGAAAAACTCTCAGGACCTAAGGGGGTTGTGGAGGCTGGCAGAACAACCCCCTACTTCTTTCTCTGTGCAAGCAGTAGGAAGCTCTCCTTCAGCTTCCAGAAGATACAACCTTGGAGAACGTTTCTGTCCTCGAAGAAGTAGAGGTCGCTGAAAGGTGTTTGCTCAGCCTTGTGGTGTCTCAGAGCTATGGACACACAGCACAGTCGTTTGTCTCCTCACTTGTATTTCAAGCCGCTTCTAGGCTCAGGAAATGATATGGTAGTTGGGGGATGAGTCCCCACATTCATTTCTCATTGTCAAGTACAGGGGGTGTCTTTCTTGCTGTTCACTCATAATTTCCCAACTGCCTAATCTTTGAACTAGAAGTGGGTACCTGAAGGACGGTTCCACAAAATCTGTTTCCTGTCTCCTTTAAGACTAGGGTAATATATATATACTAGGAAAGCAGTGTACCTTCATCAAAGGTTCATCCAATGTGACATTGCATTCACAGTTTTCTTTCCCCAAAGATTGGTCTGGGGCTCTTTTCTCAGGCGTGGGCACACACGTTGAAAAGCTTTTGTCTTCCCAAAAGGAAACGTGGCTTGAAAGCAGGTTCTCTACTATGTTCTTGCTGAGTGCTCTTTCAGCTTGCAGGTCTTAAGTTTGACCCCCTCATCTACCTTGTGTCATGCCCTTCTCGCCTTGCATCAAGACATTAGTTTGAAGACCCTTGGGGAACGGCCTTGTTTCTCAGATTTCTGAATGCCCATCTCTCTTTAGGACTGCCACACATTTATCTGAAACGTCCTCTGTTTCCATGATATTTGCTCTAGACTGCAAGCACAATCTGAACCAACAGATTTTGCAGATTGCCTAGCATTTGCCGTATGCTTTAGCATACACTTTGGAAAGGGAGTTTATTTTCTGTTTCTGTTTTCTGGCGGTCATGTGTCTGACAGCACTTCTTTCTCAGTCCCACCTCTTTGGGGATATGATCCCATCATTCAGTGAAGGTGGTGAAAGTTCTGTGTTCTCTCTTAGAATCAAGGGTATCACACATCACAGTACAATGCATTCCACTCAGAACTGCAGAATGCCATTACATCTAGAGCACTTTGTTCTCAGTGCTCTTTCTCAGTTTCAAGGCCTTCACACCAACCTGCTACATGCAGTAACATGTGGGATATGTGATTCCGTAGGTCTCTTCCATGGAATACTTCGAAGTTCATGAAAGGAGAACTTAGTCGAAAAAGTCTTGTTTCCCAGAGTTGAGCATAAGGCAGTTCTCTAACGCTTCCACACAGCCATTTGAGGAGGATGTTTCCCTGCATCAAGATGTTCGTTGAAAGGTGCTTGCGACTTAGATATTCCTGATCAGTGTTTTGTGTAGAGCCGTTTCCTTTTATTTTTGCACATGGCCTTTGGAAAGGCTCCTATGGCCCAGAGAGTGCACAGTCATTGCACAACATTTTCTCTGCAGTGCCCTGTCACTCTAGAACGGGCTTCATTTAGGGAATGTCCTTCAGACTTGCAAACATCAGTTGAAATGGATTTTCACTTCAGGAAAGAAGATAGAACAAAGATGGTCTCTGGACAACTTGGAGACTGTGAATTATGTTCAAGGCACAGTTCTTAGGCTTTTGAAGCTTACTTTTCAGAGCCAGATCCGTGGCTGGCCAAACTTTCTACATTTGCTGAAAAAGTTTCAAATGATAGAAAGGAAGTATGTGTCAGGACAGACTCTCAACAAGTTTCAGTCTGTAGAAACATTGAAACTGTTTTAACTGACAGTGCTGAAACATAAATGATATGGCCCATCTGTTAGTCTTCTCAAAGACACATTTTGAAAAACGTTCTTCAGCACACTCCACTAACACCTTGTGTCCTGTTGGTAGAACTCTGAGGACCCAAGAGGGTTGTGGGAATTGGCAGCCCAAAGCCCTACTTCTTTCTCTATGCAAGTAATAGAAAGCTCTTCTTTATCTTTCACAAGGTACATGACTTGGAAAAAGATTTGATCTTCGAAGAAGTAGAGGTCACTGAAAGGAATTTGCTCAGCCTTGTGGTGTCTCAGATCAATGGGAACACTGCACAGTGCTTCATCTCTGTGCATGTATTTGAAACCACTTCTTTGCTTGAAACGAGATAGTAGTTGAGAGATGGGGTTTGCACATTCATTTCTAAGTCAAATGGAGGAGGCATCTTCCTCGCTCTTCACTAACACTTTCCCATCTGCTTCATTCTTTGAGGGAAATGTAGGTAGTTGAAGGACGGTTCAACAAAAGTTATTTTCTTTCTGAGAGTTATATGAGGAAACCATTGCACTGTCATCACACATATGTGGAATGTGGCAGTCGATGCACAGCCTTATTCTCTCCAAGATCAGTCCCTGGATATTTCCTCAGGCATGAGCACACACTTTGAAAACCTTTGTGTCCTCCCAAAAGCAAATGTGGCTTGGAATCAGTTTCTCAGCCGTGTTTTGTCAGAGTGCCTCCTAATTATGTTCCCTCACCTACCTTGTGAAATGCCCCTATCATCCTACATCCAGACGTTACTCAGAACATGCTTTGTGCACTGCCCCATTTCTCAGCGTTCTGTACACGGAGCTGTCTTTTGGACTGTCTCCATGAATATATTGGAAAACACTTCTTAGCTCAGAAAAGGAGATGGTAGTTGAAAGGTGCAGCCCTTCACACTTGTTTCTCAGAGTCAATGAGAGGGAGCGTCTTCCCTGCGCTTTCACTACCAATTTCCCAACTGCTTCATTCTTCGAGGGACAAGTAGGCAGCTGAAGATGGCTCCTCAGAATCTGTATTCTTTCTGAGAGTTATACTATTGTGCCGTCATCACACGCTCATGGAAAGTGGCATCGATGCACAGCCTGTTTCTCTCTAAGATCAGTCCGTGGCTCCTTCCTCAGGCATGGGCACACACTTTGAAAATGCTTATGTCTTTGGTAAAGCAAACATTGCTTGAAAGCAGGTTTTCGGTCATATTCTTTCAGAGTGCTGCCTAATCATGCTCCCTCACCTACCTTGCCAAATGCCCCTATTGTTCTACATCCAGATGTTAGTCAGAAATTGCTTTGTGCACTGCCTTGTTTCTGAGAGTTCCATATATGGAGCTTTCCTTTGGACTGACACACGTTTATCTGAAACATCTTCTGTCACCATGACATAGGCTCCATGACATAGGTAAGTTACATTCTGAACCAATGGGTTTTTCTGAGTGCACAGCACTTGCCTTACACTTTAGCATACATTTGGAAAGGGAATTTAGTTTCCGTTTCTGATTTCCCACCATCATGTTTTTTATGGCACCTTCTTTCTGATTTCAGAACCACTTTGGGGATGGGTTTCCATCGTCCAGTGAAGAAGGTTCAAGTTCTGTGTTCTGTCTCAGAATTAAGGTTATCGCCAATCACAGTAGAATGCCTTCTACTCAGACTGGCAGGATGAGGGTCATGGACAAAGCACTTTCCTTTCAGTGCTGTATCTAGAGTCAAGGCTTTCGCACCAAACAGGCTTGTGCAGAAACATACAGGATGTGTGACCCTGCTCGTCTCATCACTGGAACACTTCCAGGTTCATGAAAGAATATCTTCATTGAAAAAGTCTTGTGTCTCAGAGTTGAGCATGGGGCAGTTCCCTAATGCTTCCACACAGCCGTTTGAGGAGGCTATTTCCCTGCATTCAGATGATCATTGAAAAGTGCATTCTAGTTAGAGTTTACTGATCAGGGTTACGTGTATAGGAGTTTCCATGCATTATTGCACGTGGTCTCAAATGCCCCTCTAACTCAAGGATCACAGATTCATTGAATGACATTTTCTCTGCAGTGTGCGGGGAGGATAAGAAGGGCTTCGTTTAGTGACTGTCCTTCAGGTGTGCACACGTTAGTTGAAATGGCTTATCACTTCAGGAAAGAAGATAGTACAAAGATGGTCTCTGGGTAATTTTGAACTGTGAATTAAGTTCATGGCCCTCTTCTGAGGCTAATAACACATACACTGGGAGAGTACAATCTGTGGCCATCCAAACGTTGTACATTTGTTGAAAATGCTTCAAACGTCAGGAAGGAAGTTTGTATAAGGACAGACTTTTGACAAGTTTGAAACTGTAGAAAATGGAAATTGTTGGTATGGACAATGGTGAAACATGACTTTTATGGCCCTTCCTTTAGCCTTCTCAAACACACATTTTCAAAACGGTCCTACACCACTCTCCACTCACACCTTGTGTCCTGTTGGCAGACCATTGAAATCACAATGTGTTTGTTGAAGGTGGCGGCCTAAACACATTCTTCTTTCTCTGTACATGCAATAGGAAGCTTTCCTTCAGGTCTTACAAGGTACACACCTTGGAAAGCTCTTCCATCTTCAAGTATGTCGAGATCACTGAAAGGTGTTTTCTCTGCCATGTGGTGTTTTAGAGCTCTGATCACACAGCACAGTCCTTTGTCTCCACGCACATATTGGAATATGCTTATAGGCTTAGGAAAGGAGACAGTAGTTGAAAAATGCAGCCCAAACATTTGTTTTTCAGAGTCAAAGAAAGGGGGCATCTTCCCTGTGCTTTCACTAACAATTTCTGAACTGCTTCATTCTTCAAGGGACAGCTGAAGGACAGTTAAACAGAAGCTGTTTCCTTTCTGAGAGTTATATGAGGAAACAATTGTACCGTCATCACATGCTCATGGAAAGGGGCACTCAACGCACAGCCTTTTTCTCTCCAAGATCAGTCTGTGGCTCCTTCCTCAGGCATGGGCACACATTTTGATAATGGTTGTGTCTTCCCAATAGCAAACGTTGCTTGAAAGTAGGTTCTCAACTGTGTTCTTTCAGAGTGTTGTCTGAACATGCTCCCTCACCTACCTTGCGACCTTACACTTTGAACTTGATCTTCCTGCACTGGACGATGGAAGCACATCCCCAAAGAGGTTGTTGACTCAGAAGGAAGTGCCATGAGAAGCATGACATCAGAGAAACAGAAACAGAAACTAAACGCCCTTTCCAGAGTGTTTGCTAAATTGTGAGGCTAATACTATGCACTCAGAGAAACCTATTGGTTCAGAATGTAACTTGCAACCATGAGCATATGTCATGGTGACAGAGGAGGTTTCAGATAAATATGTGGCAGTCCCAAAGAAAGCTCTGCATATGGAACTCTGAGAATCAAGGCTGTGCACAATGTCTTCTGACTAACATCTTGATGTGGCAAGTTGAGGGAGCATGTTTAGACAGCACTCCAAAAGAACAGGGCTGAGAACCTACTTTCAAAAAAAGTTTGCTTTTGGGAAGACACAAGCATTTTCAATGTGTGTGTCCCTGCTTGAGGAAGGAGCTACAGACTGATCTTGGAGAGGAAAGGCTGTGCATCGAATGCCACTTTCCACAAATGTGTGATGAAAATACAATGGTTTCCTCATATAACTCTCAGAAAGAAAACAGCTTTTGTGAACTATCCACTTGTCCCTTGAAGAATGAAGCAGTTGGGAAATTGTTAGTGAAAGTGCAAGGAAGACATCCCTCTATTTTACTCTGAGAAACAAGTGTGTAGGGCCTTTCTAGTACTGTCTCCTTTCCTGAGCTTAACGTGTATTCCAATATATGCATGGAGACAAAGGACTGTGCTGTGTGAGCATAGCTCTAAGACACCACATGGCAGAGCAAGTGACTTTCAGCGGTCTTGATGTCCTTGAAGATGGAAGCGTTTTGCAAGCTGCGTACCTTGTAAGAACTGAAGGAGAGCTTCCTTTTGCTTGCACAGAGAAAGAAGGAGGTGCTTTGGCTGCTCCCTTCAACAAGTACCTTTTGATCTCACTGTTCTGCTGAGAGGAGACACGGTGTGAGTGGAGAGTGGTTTAGGATGGTTTTGAAAATGTGTGAGAAGACTAAAAGAAGGATTGTATATGTTATGTTTCCACACTCTCTGTTCCAACAGATTCCATGTTTCTACAGTTTCAAACTTGTTGAGAGTCCATCCCTATGCAAAATTCCTTCCTGACATTGGAGATGTAGGCAGCTTGGATGGCCTTCATGGCTTGGAAGGTCTCATGACCTTCCTGACATGAGAGATGTAGGTAGCTTGGACGGCCACAAATTGTGCTCTCCCAGTGTACATGTTAGTAGCCTAAGATGAGTCCCATGCACTTAATTCAAAGTTTTAAAACTGTCCAGGGACCATCTTTGCACTCTCCTCTTTCCTTAAGTGATAAATAATTCCAACTAACATGTGCACGCCTGAAGGACATTCACTAAACAAACTCCTTCTATTGTCAAGGAATACTGCAGAGAAAATGTCATTCAATGACTGTGCCCTCTCTGGGCTCTATGGGCATTTTCGGCCATATGCAGAAATGCAAGGAAACTCCTATACTCATAACCCTGATCAGGCAACTTTGAGTAGAATGCACCTTCAAGTCAATATCTGGATGCAGGGAAACAGCCTCCTCAAACGTGTGTGTTGGAGCTGTAGGGAACTTCCCTATGCTCAACTCTTAGACACAAAAGTTTTTCAATGAATATCTTCTTTCTCGAACCTTTAAGTGTTCAAGTTAAATAAGAGTTAAGTGACGTGCTGAGTCACACATCCCATATGTTTCTGCATGTACCTTTTTGGTGCAAAAGCCTTGACTCTGAGAAAGAGCACTGAGAGGTAGTGCTATATACGTGACCCTCATCCTGCCACTCTGAGTAGAAGGCATTCTACTGTGATGGGTGATACCCTTTATTCTGAGACAGACACAGAACTTGAACCTCCTTCACTGGACAGTGGAAGCACATCCCCAAAGTGGTTGCAGACTCAGGAGGAAGTGCCATAAGAAACAGAATGGCAGGGAAACAGAAACAGAATCTAAACTCCCTTTCCAACGTGTATGCTAAAGCATAAGGCAATGACTGCACTCAGAGACCCCTGTTGTCCAAAGAGGACAACCGGATGGCCAAGGAACCCATGAAATAATGGTGAACATCACTTATCATCAGGGAAATACAAATCAAAAGTACAAGAGTACAACACCTCTCTCCACTCAGGACAGCTTCTATTAAGAACACAGGAAACAACAGGTGTTGGCGAGGATTTGGAGAATGTGAACCCACTTACACTGTTGGTGGGAAGGCAACCTGGGCAGCCACACTGGAAAACAGAGTGGAAATTTCTCTAATGGTTACAAGGGAAGCCACTCTAAGCCTCAGCATGTGCACCTTAGGTACTTACCCAATGGTTACAAAAATAGAGACTCAAGGGGGGCACACATGTACACTGATGTTTACAGAAGGCTTATCAACTATAGCCAAACTATAGGACACACTCCCAAGTCCATCCATTGAGGACTGTATTAAGGAGTTGGGACATATATAGGCATGCAAATATAGTTGTGACATATGGAGCCAGAGTGTTGTGCTAAGGAAATAAGTGTGTCAGAGAAAGACAAATGACGTATAACTTCACACAGATGTGGAACTTAGGAGATGAAACAGATGAAGAGGAAACAGAGACCAAAGAAAACCATGAGACCCTCAACAACAGAGAACAAATAGATGGAGGGAGCCTGGTGAGGGGTGGGCTAAATAGATGATGGGTGGGCACTTTTTACCAGAAACATGGCGGTGTTATAGGTAAGTGAAGAATCACTGAATTCTACTCCTGAAACGAAGAAAACGGCCAATGTTAACTACCTAGGATTTACATAGAAATTGAAATAAACAACAAAAAGGAAACCTGAGATCCTGGTCATGTTTTTGTGAGCATGGGAGAGGTGAGGCCACTGGACTACTCATAATTTGGCATCGGCAGTATCTGGACATTGTGATGTCTAGGGCATCAGACACTGCCCAGCAAGGAGTGTTTGAGGGTAGTTGGGGCCATCTCTTTTTGGGAAAAGAGCTGTCCTCATCTCTGGGGAAAATGACATGAGGGCATGTCCCTGATATTTCCCCTTCCTCTTAGAAATTAACTTGACTCTTTTGGTAGCCATCCCCATATTCTTGCATGATTTCTAACTAGGCCTCATTCCCATCCAGGGGGTGAGGGGACTCTCATGCAGCCAGCACCCAAGGATTCGTGTCAAGTTCCCACTATGATCCAGTGGTAAGGGAGCACAATCAGTGTCAGATATCCCAAAACAACAAAGGCATTTGTGATCCTAAGCACTTGCTTGACTGACTGGTGTGACCCTCGTGCCCAATAACTAGGTTGCTTCCCTCCCTGGCTGATCCAGATGCTTTCTTTATGAAGGACAGATAAGCCATGAACGTACATTATGCCCCTGGGCGTGGTGAGTGCAGAAAGTGCCCTTTCAAGGTATACTGCACCAAGGTCCCATTCTCAACACTTGAGCAGCAGTGGCAAGCACCTGCATGGTACAGTGAACCTCTGCTGTATCTATCCACCAGTGAGACTGGTAGGGAAAACAGCCAAGTCCAGAATCTGTCCCTGGTTTCCTGAGAGGAGAATGTTGGCCTCTTGCCAACAGGGGTGCCAAATGTAAACAATGGAGATTTCTCTTTGCCCAAGGTCACAGGTGTCAGCTTTTCTGGAGGTGGCCCAGTTGCCAGGGGATGGTGCAACCCCATTCACCACATGAGGCCATTTTCATCTCTCCTCATGAACTTTAACCTTCCGTGTGTCCAGGTTGACCCTTTCATCCTTTTCTCAGGGTTTATTTACTTATTTATGTGCGTGAGAGGGAGGAGAGTACACATGACTTGGGGGAGGGGCAGGATGAATGGATCTTCAAATAGACTCCCTGCTGAGCACAGAGTCGGATGTGGGGTCCCATCTCACAACCCATGAGGTCATGACCTCAGCTGCAACCAAGAGTCACATGCTTAGCTCCTGGAGCCAACCAGGTGGCCCTACCTTTTTCTTTTTATCTGAAACTAGATGAACCCAAGAGATCACTTCGAGCCAGTGTCTCAGAGAAATAGCCTCTCCCTAACGACTCACAAAGAGATCCTAGGATTGTGGCGATGTTTTGCCACAGGGCCCCTCAGAAGTTGGTTTCAGAACAACTGGGACATCAGGAACCTTTGGGGGTTTGAAGAGGCTCAGCATTGAAACCTTGTGTGTAGACCAACCTATAGGGTTTGGGTGGGAGTTGGCCTCATTCCTGGGGCAAAAGGGAAACAAAGATCTCTCCCTCACAGGTTTTTCTGTTCCCCATCTCCTGTGTGAAGTGTAGAATGTGGATCTGCTCAGTAGGCCTTCCTATAACCTTCCATATTTTTGACTAGGTAAAGACCTAACTCACATTCAGGGGGGGATTGGGCTCTCACTCACACTACCATAACCTGAAGATTATGATGAGTTCTCACTTTGTTTCTGTATAACTGAGCATAATTGGTGTCTGCTATCTCCCCAGGACGATGGCCCTCCTGTCCCTGCTCAGTTGCTACTGAAAGGACTGTGGTCAGTGCACTGATGATTAGCCATCCAATCACCACACCCATGCCACTCTCACGCCTGCATGTACCACATGCAATTGCACACCCCACAGACAGAACAGAAACAGCCAGCCCAGTCACACTTCCATCACATGCCCACAGCACAAACTACACAGGCCCACCATGCACAACATAGAGCCTGCAGACACAGTACCAATACCTCACACACACACTGCACCTATACATCAAACACCTAAACACTACACACTACACTACACTACACACTACACATAGAGCACACCTGTATGAGACATAGACTGTACACACAACACTGCTAAACAGAACACAAACATATACATTGCAGTCATCCTTCACACATCAAACACACACAATACGCACACACCACACACACCATACCTATGCCACAGACACATAAGTACATATTACCACACACACTGTGCACATATGCAACATATGCCCCACATGTGCCACACACAAACCTCTCACCCAAAACATGTAGCACACACTTGGGCATACAGAACACACATGGAGTGTGAACCAAGTTCACACTCATACTCCCCACACAGCATGCACAATGTGCGCCACACACCAGCTATATACACACCACCAAAAAACCATACACAGTACACATACCACACACACGTTTCATTTACCTCATATACAGCATAGTCACCCCAGGAGTGCCCAGTATATTTAATGCAAATACATCACCATAACCGAACATTGTGGGTACACACACACACACACACACACACAGAGGCACATGCTGCTCCTGTCCTATAGAAACTCGCACACAGCACAGACACCACACTCAAATCTTCTAGACAACACATTCACCACTCCACTACCACAAAGTACATCACATGTGCACCTCACACACACACACAACTCATATGTAACATACACACACTGCCAAACACACACAAAACGCCTACAGACATGCACACCACAAATACTAAATACATATGACACACACCACACACATACCAAACATACTCACATACAGACATCATACATGCACCACACAATTACACGTATACTGCACTCACAGGAACCCCACAAATGCCACACAAATGACAAACACCCAAACCACAAAGAAACCCCAGAAGCTGAACACAGAGTACCTACAATAGTCGCACCACCCACACAATACTAGCACTTGTCAATCACACACACACACACACACACACACACAGAGCACACTTACCCATGCACCGTGTAAACATACAAACACCACACACAACCCTCAAATACATACACACCAAAATGCCACCAAAAGGGCACACCTCTAACACAGACACATCACACCTACAACACATGCCACCCATACAACGCAAACACACACCACACACCATACAAACAGTACACAACAAGAGACACACCATGCACATCCCACACTGAAACCACTAGTAAAACACACAGGCAATAAATTCATCCCCACACATAGTTGACCCATTTACCACATGTACATCACAAACAACAGACACATGATGCATATAACACATAGACCATGCACATACACACACACACACACACACTCCCACCCACATTGTATAGATCACACACACTATCCAATACAACGCACGCACTAAATGTATTTCACACAAAACAGACATCTCAAACACATGACCCACATACAAAACACAAACCCACCACAAAGACACTGGTCACCCTGTACATAAATACGCCACATAGTCCCCTCACACACACTATAGCTGCACCAAGAGTCACCACACATATAGCACCTATCCACCCCGCATACACTGTCCACAGGCCACAACTCTACCACTCACCCACCTCTCACATTCACCACACACTTTCCACAGAAATGCAACACAGTGGCCTCACACACATACCAGACATAGGCCAAATGCACACAAAGAACCCACATGAACACCAGCACACACATACACAGAGCACTCAAATAACCCACACACAACACATGCGTCACAAACACACTGCATGTATATATAAACACCACAGATACCCCCACCCATACACACTACACAAACACCAAACATACACCATACAAAACACATCTCCAACACAAATAAACCACACATGTAGCACACAAAATGAACCATATCACACCACTCAAGAACTGCACACACACCACACCTCAATCACACAGCTATACCCATATACTCAACACACGTCCATAGACCACACAAGAAACCACCCAAGCCAGAGCACCTATCCCACTAACATTACACGCAAACCACACTGTCTACACATGCACCCATACACCACACCACACACTACTCAGATAATGAGCACAGATAGACACACACACACAGACAGACATGCACACACGTGCACATGATGTACATGCACACAAACACACATAAACTTGCTTAGTTCTTCGATGTTTGGTGTCAGCCTGCTGAGCTGTATCCAGCTTGTCTCCCTCTCCCAGATGATCGATGTGCCTTCATTAGGAAGAGAAGAGAGTTCACCCATGCACGGAATATTCACGGCATGACCTTCCCAGAGAGGATTCTTGCATTTAATACTGCACCGAGTCCCAGTTCAAAACACTTGAGATTCATGCCCGCAAAGTGCCCCTGTTATCCCCAAGCCACTCCTACCTGTCTTCACTGGTAGGAAGGACAGGAAAAAGAGCCAAGACAAGAAGCTTTCTCTCTTTTTCAGCAGAAAGAATTGAGGCCTTGTGCTGACAGGGCTCCCAGGTGTAGCCAATGGAGGGTACCTTTACCCCAACCCACAGGTGATTCTTATTTCTGATATGGTTGGCTCACCAGGCAGCTGTACTAGTCAATTCATTTTCAACATTATTACATTCACATCTCTCTTGAAGAACTCTGGCCCTCTGCATCCATGTCCATCCATTGATTCATTCATCTATCCATCCATCCATACTAGGTTCAGCCTTGAGGCCCTTCAGATCCTGTGTCTCAAAGCAGTATTCTCTCCTTTAAACTGGGAGTCTGGCTGAGTCCCTGGGCCTGTGCATTAGGCTGGGCCACAGGATGCCTTGTAATTTGGTCTCAGAAATATAAGGACATATAAGGGGATTTTAACATACCAGCATAGGATGTTTATGTGTAGCATGGATCAGAGGTTTGGAGAGGCAAAAGAGGTTTTGGTCACATCGCTGTAGCACAGGGAAATGGAGTTTAACATCTTGTCAGATTTATTCATTCCCATTTGAATGGAGAACGTTGGCCCTCCTGGTAACCATTCTCATAAGCTTGCTGTATTTCCAACTGGACCTTCATTCACATTCAAGGGCCATTTAGCTATCACTCACAGCCACTACTCAGTGGTTGGTGGCAAGCTTCCATTCTGGTCCTGTCCTAAATTACAGTAATCAGTATCTGGCAGCACTAAGGAAACTGGTGCTCTTTCATCTAATTGCTTGCTGCTTTGCTGGCTGGAGGAAATACTGTAGCAGTTGGCCTGCTTGCTCTCTTCTGTGACTCAGAACTGAGATGCCTCAGTTCTGAAGACCAGATGGCGAGGGCAGGTAGAATCCTCTCCAGGTCCTGGTGAGAGCAGAGACAGCATATTCAATGAAGATTGACAGAGGGCCCAGTTCCAAACACATGAACATCAGAGAGAGGACTTACCTGCTTCTTCTGAACTCCTGCTGTATCTATTACCGACCTGAAGTGCAGGAGAACTATCTAAGGCCAGAGTCTCTTCCTCGATTTCTGAAAGGACAATGGAAGCCTCTTGCTGATTAACTCTCTGCTGTAGCCCACGGAGCTTTCCCTTTGCCAGAGCCCAAGAGGTGTTTCTAATGCCTGAGAAGGCCAGCTCGTTAGGGGACTGTGCTAGTAACTCTCTTCTTTAACATGATCCCATTTTTACCCGCCACAAAGAACTGAGGCATGTTGTGTAGCACTTTCCATCCAGCTCTTTTTTTCACAACTACCCTCACCCTTCGAGCCATTCTGGGCCAGTGTCACAGTGCAATTTCTCCTAATTGTCAACTAAGAAGCCTGTCAGAGTTCTTGGAAATGTGGGATAGGTATGGGCCCCTCAAAGATTGGTTCTGGAACTATCTGGATGGTGAGAGCCCTGAGGCATCTGAAGGGGCCCAGCAAAGCATGTTTATATCTAGGCTGGGTGGGAGGTTTGGGAGGGTTGGTAGCTTCATGTCTGGGGCAATACAAACCAACTGAGACATCTCATTCCTTGAGGTATCCCATTCCTGTTCCAAATGCAGTCGTTTGGTCTTCCTGTGGCTATTCCCACCACCTTGCTACCTTTCTAAGAAGTTCTTGGTTTATATTCCGTGGCAATGGTACTCTGACACAGCCAGCCCTCAGGGATTGCTGGTGAGTTCACACTCTAGTTTTGTGTTTTGGAAGTAAATCTGTGTCTGCTCTTTCCCCTAATCTGGAAAACAAATGAAACCAAACCAAACGAAACTAAAACCAAAACAAAAACCACTGGCTGTGTGGTCCCTGAATGTTTGCTGTTCAGCCAGCTGTGGCAAAGGTGGTGTCAGGCAGCCAGGTTCCCGACCACCCTTAACCATCTTGGATGTCTGCATTCTGAAAAGAAGATGGTTCACCCATCTGAGATGTGCTCTGTGAAGTGCACAGTACAGAAAGAACCCTTCAAAAATACTGCCCAAACCCCAGTTCCAAATATTTGACCATCAGTCAAAATATCGTGAGATCTCACACACATCTCATGAGATTTCTTTTTTAAAATTTATTTATTTAATTTCTTTTCAGTGTAACAGAATTCATTGTTTATGCACCACACCCAGTGCTCCATGCAATACGTGTCCTCCATAAAACCCATCACCTGGATCCCCCAACCTCCAACCCCCCACCCCTTCAAAACCCTCAGAATGTTTTTCAGAGTCCATAGTCTCTCATGGTTCAACTCCCCTTCCAATTTCCCTCAACTCCCTTCTTTCTAACCAAATCTCATCATATCATATTCCAAATTTCAAGAGAGCTCATACAAAACTCACCACATCTCCATCCAGATCTCATGAGCTCTCATGCACCTCTTGTGAGAGGTCTTGCCAAATCTCATGAGTTCTCATTGTAACCTTGCAATCTCTCTCCAAATATCAAAAGAACTCATCCACACATCATGGGATTTTATCTAAATCTCAACTGATCTCATTCCAGATATTGTGAGATATCACACACATCTCTAGAGGTTGCTAACCAGATCTCCTGCCACCTTAGTCCAAATCTCATTAGATCTCAACCCAGTATCCTATGATCTCATTCAAATTTCACCGAATTTCCCCAACCCAGGAAGGGCAACAATCTGCCCCTGAATGATCCAAAGGATCTCCTCTCTTCAGCTTATTGTGTGTCACAAACCTCTGCACTATTTCCCACTTGCTCCCTCTCCCTGACTTTATTCTGGGAGCCAGCCATCCTACCCTTCCGGGCTACATGACTTCCCAATCCCCCAACTCAGAGCTCTTAACCTCATCTCTGCCTTCAATGGTGCAGACTTTTTCCTTCCCTCTGTCCAGCTATTCAGATTCTTTCCTTACTCCTCCAATCGTCTTCCTAGTTTTTCAAAAGAGTTGAATATTGATCTAGTTGTATCTAAAGAACACTGCCAGTTCTGGAGCCCCTGACTATTCTGTCATCTTGGAAACATAACACACACAAATCTTGTGTCCTAGGGAAAAAACAGATCAGGGACACTTTAAAAACAATATAGTTTCAAGGAGTTTCCCTACATGTAGGTGTGTATACACCTACACACATCTGGGTGAAAACCCCGTTACTTGGTGGGCGATTTAAGTAGTGTAGTTTCAAGTAGATAAGCTCATGCCTTTTCCTAATGCTTGACACATAATTCAAAAACAAACAAACACTATATACGCATGAAACAAAGATGTTCTTTGACAAGTTTTTGAAACACAGTGCCTCTATGAGGAGTTCTACAAATGGCTTTTATCAGTCTTATCCACATAAGATGAAACAGTCTCGTTCTAAAGAAAAGAAGCTATTGCTTAAAGTATGGATTTAAAAATGTGTATATTTGGGAATGTGTACACAATGCCATTTTGTTGTATTAAAACTACAGGTGTGAAAACACTCCTGAACTTTATAAACCTCTGATGTTTCTTGAAGATTCTCTAAAGACTGTATAGATTCAAGGAAGGAAGGACAAACCCAGTGTCTAGAGACTATACACATAAGTAGATGAACATAGATGTGAAAGGGAAAGTTGATACCTCGCCGATGCTTTAAGCACACAGTCATTTCAAGAAGTTAACACATTTCTTGTTTTTGCTAATGTGTCTCCTCACATAACATGCAAATAGAAAGAAGTTGTTGGGCATCTCGTCTGCCTTTGGCATGGGTCATGATGCCAGGGTCCTGGGATTCAATGATGTGTTGGGCTTCCTGCTCAGGTGGGAAACCCTCTTCTTCTATTCTTGCTCCCACTGTTTGTGTTCTCTCTCTGTGTTTCTCTCCGTCTAGAAGATAAATAAAACCTTGAAGAAAAAAGAGGAAAAAAGAATGGAAGATGTTAATTCATGGACACTTTATGCAGAGTGCAGTTTCAAGGAGGAAAACTCGTGGATTTTTTTCCTACTTGTTCTACATATGCTATCATTTCTCTCACATTGTGACGCTCCTGTCTTCCTGAAGGAATTAGGTCACTGGACACATGTTTTGAAGCACAGTGCATTTTCAACTAGATGCCAAGGCTAGGACTTCCAGGACCGTGTAAACTAAGAGGCAAAAGAATGACACTGGATTCTTTGTCACACCATTCACAAAATTTAAAAACCAAGGGGTTGAATGACCGAAATGTGAGACAGGGATCCATCAGAATCATAGAGGAGAACAGAGGCAGTAAACTCTTCAACACCTGCCACAGCAACTTCTTTCAAAACAGGTCTCCAAAAGCCAAGGAAATAATAGTGAAAATGAACTTTTGTGACCTTCATCAAGGTCAAAATCTTCTGCACAGCAAAGGATACAGTCAACAAATCAAAGAGGCAACCAATGTGATGGGAGAAAATATTCGCAAATGGCACGACAGAGAGAGGGCTGATATCCAAGATCCATAAAGAACTCCTCCAGTTAAACCCTCAGTAAACAGATAATGGTGCCAAAAATGGGCAGAAGACATGAACAGACACTTCTCCAAAGAAGACATACAAAAAGCTAACAGACCCGTGAAAAAATGTTCATCATCATTAGCCATCAGGGAGATTAATATCCAAACCACATTGAGATATCACTTTACACCAGTTACAATGGCCCAAATGAACAAGACAGCTACCCCATGACCCTGCAATTGCACTACTGGGTGTTTACCCCAAAGATACAGATGTAGTGCAAAGAAGGGCCAGCTCTACCCCAACGTTCAAAGCAGCAATGGCCACATTTGCCAAACTATGAAAAGAGCCACGATGCTCTTCAACAGATGAATGGGTAAAGAAGATAAGGTCCATATATACAGTGGAATATGTCTCCGTCAGAAAGGATGAATACTCAGATTTTCCATCAACATGGAAGGGACTGGAGGAGATTATGCTGAGTGAAATAAGTTAAGCAGTGAGAGTCAGTTATCCTATGGTTTCACCTATGTGTGGAGCATATGGAATAACACGGAGGGCATGGGTTTGAAGGAGAACAAGAGGCAAATCAGAGGGGGAGACAAACCGTGAGAGACTGTGGACTCTGAGAAAGAAACAGCGTTTAAAAGAGGAGGATGGTGGGGTTTGGGTGAGCTTGGTGTTGGTATTAAGGAGGGCATGTATCACAGGGAGTACTGGGTGTGGTGCACAAAGAACCTTGGAACACTGAAGAAATAAACTTCAGGGAAAAAATAGGTGCTTTCTAAACAGATAGTCCCCCTTCCCCCTCAGAGTAAAGTCTATGACATGTTCCTCCTCATTTCACAGTTTGAAAATGCTTCTGAGCTCAGGAATGATTATTTTTTTAACCATTTTTCTCTACACTGTTCCTTCTTAGCATCAAGCAGATGGGACACTCTCTGGCTTCCATATGTACATGGAAAACATGTCTGTCTTCATGATGCAAAATGTGTGTTGGAAGTCTCAGAGTCAAGAATATGTCACTAACCATTTGCCGTCACACTGAATTTGGAAAACACTGCCATGTTTCTGAAAAAAGTGTAGTGGAAGAATAGATTCTCGACAGGGTTGCTTCTCAGAGTTACATATATGGCACTTTCCTGATGCTAACACACATGCTTTACAAAGATCCTCCCATCTTTGGGGAAGATGTTCACTGAAACCTTTTTTTCAGACAGTAAGATTATTTACTGTTAAGTATATAGCACATCGCTTAGACACCCATATAGGCCCCCATATGTACACTGGCATTCCTTTCTATCTTGATGACGCAAGATCTTATTGGGACGATGCATTTCATGCAGACATCTTACTCCCAGATAAGTCCATGACACTTTCTGTATAGTTTTACACCCAACTTGGAACATGCTTCCACCTCCAGGAGGGACAATGTTAGCTGAAATTTGGTTTCTCTCTGGTATTGTGTCAAGGATCTACATTCATAGCACTTCCCTTACACTTTCAAACACACCAGAAATAGATTCTATCCTCGTGAGATCATATATTCCTTCAAATGATACTTCTATATACACTTAGTCCTCCAAATTAAGAATATTTCACTTCTCCTCTAGCTTCATACACACTTTTGAATGTATTTTCTTGTGAATGTAGTTTCTGGCCAGAACATGTTTGTTGAATAGATGATTTCTCTACAGCATGGTTGGGAGTTGTAAGGTGCTTGCTAAACAGACTTGTTTCTCCCTCAGAGTGAGGTCTATGACAGGTGCCTTATGCTTTCACATACACTTTTGAAAGTGCTCTGTCCTCATGATTGATGCTGTTCTTTGTAACTGGGTTTCCATGCAGTGCTGTTCCTTAGCCTTAAGCAGATGGCACACTCTCTGGCTTCCACATCTACTCGAGAAAACATTGTGTCTTCATGAGGCATGAGGTGAGTTGAAGGTTCCATTCTGCACGCACTGTTTTCTCAGAGTTAAGTACATGTCACTTCGAGAGTGCTGTTCCACACAGATGGAAAACACTCCCAACTTCCTGGAAGATTGTAGTGGAAGGATGGTTTCCCGACAGGGTTGCTTCTCAGAGTTGCATACATAGCACTTGCCCGATGCTATCACACACACCTTAGAATGGCCTTCCACCTTCAGGAAAGATGTTCATTGAAAACTTTTTTTTTTTTCTGACAGTGTGATTTCCTAAAGTTAAGTGTATGGCACTTTTCTAGGGCCTCCACATGTACCCTTGCAATCATTTCTTATCCTCATGGGATAAGGTTTGAGTGGGAACAAGCCTTCTGCACAGACTTCTTGCTCTCAAGTCAGAACATGGAACTCTCTGTATACTTTCACACACACCACTGAGCATGGGTCCACCCTCAGGAGAGACAAGGTTGGTTAAAACTCCATTCCTCCCCTATGTTCTTCCTAAGGAGGTACATTAATGACTCTTTTCTTAGGCTTCCAAACATACACCTGAAAACGCTTCTATCTCTGTGAAACCAGCTAGTCATTCAAATGGGCATCTATATTCATTGGGTCTTTCGACCTAAGAACAGTTCCCTTTCTCTGATTCTTCAGACACACTGTTCGAAGGTCTTCTTTCTTCTGGCAAGAACATGTCAGTTGAAGGACTGATTCTCAACAGTGCTATGTTAAAGTTTGGTATCTGACTGTTTGCTTAGGCAACCTCACGTACATTTGAGAGCTCCTCTGTGTTCATAAAACAAGGTTTCAGTAGAAAGACACATTCTTCACAGACTTGTCTGTCTAGGTAAGTACAAAGGCATTCTCTGTGTACTTTCCCTCACAGTTTTATATCTGCTTCCACCTTCAGAGTAGGTGGTGTTAGCTGAAATTCCCTTTGTCTTCTGTCTCCCTCACATTCATGGCAATTGCCTTAGGCTTTCTCACATCCCCTCGAAATGCTTCCATCTTGGCAAAACCACACATTCGTTCAATTTAGCCTTCTATAACACACTTGGACCCATGAGGTCAGTCTATTTATCTTTTCTTTATGCCTCATACACCCTGTTGAAAGTACTTCTATCCATCTTCGGGGAAGAAAGTGTGAGCTGACAGATGGTCTCTCTAAAGCATGGTGAGTTGAAAGTTGCTTTCAAAACAGACTTCTTTCTCCCTAAGAGAGAAGTCTATTACATGTTCCTCATGCTTTCACACACACACACACACACACACACACACACACACACACACACACAC